>JACJUY010001408.1:50866-95371 GCA_014220935.1 Platorchestia sp. MABIK | reverse complement strand
TGACAGTTATATTTAATTCGAAGTCTTTTTTTCTCACAGAAGTTTCCGTTTGCGTTTGAATATTGATCCCAAGAACGCAAGTTTTTGTGTCGCAGCTGCAGGTGTCGCTGGAGCGTCTGTCGGGCGTGCCGATGGTGGCCGTGATGCTGCCCTCCTGCCAGCTCGCCGTCGTCGCCTACAGCACCCTCTTCGTCAGGTCTTCCTTGCTGCAGGTCGGAAACTTAAATTTAGAGCAAACTTAAATTGAGAGGAAGCTGATATTGAGAGGAAACTTTAATTAAGAGGAACCTTAAATTGAGAAGAAACTGAAATTAAAAGGAAACTTATATTAAGAGCAAACTTAAATTGCTGAGCAGAGTGTCCCGCTCATCGTTAACTCCCTAACGCATTCACTTCAAAATATAGTGAAATTATAAATCTATCTTAGTGACACCATGTAAACCTGTGCTGTGGTACATTTCAGGCTTCAACTTTATTGGGAGTAAACTGATTTTCCTGTAGGGTTATAAACTGTAAGTGTTGCGGATTGATATTACAAAACTTGAAAAGTGCGAACAAGCTGCGGGGGTCTAAGTTTAAATTTTAAAATATGTCACAAAGGCTTAGTAAAGTGTATGTTCATGATCTGACTTTCTGTAATTGTAGATATGGTCGACATTACGCGTCAGATTTCATAAGTGTATTAATTCCGTGACTAATTTCCCTGACATGAAATTAACTCCAATTAAGGAGTATCTTCTAAAAGAACACACACAACTTTAAATAACTCACTAAATGTTGTTTTACGATAATTGCAGTGTAAATCATCATATTTAGTGAATGATTGTATTCCCTTATGAGCGTAGCGTTTGAAATCCTAGAAACAGTACACTGATACGTCGGTCACAACTGTCAAACTTCCTTTCCTCCCCAGGTACGCCTGCCCGTCTCCATGTCCACTCTACTGATGCTCGTGACGCTTTTCCGCCAGACAGGCAACTCTTTGCCCAGGACTCCCTACATCAAAATCGTCGAAATTTGGTTCCTCTCGGTGATCTGTCTCGTGTGCGTCGTGGTGCTGGTCCACGTAGTGTCAGAGTACCTGAATGTGAAAGAGCAAACCTCGAGCGTTCATCCAGCACCAAATATCAGTAGTGCAAGAGAACATCATGCCAAAAAAATCACCCAACTCCAAAAATCAACTGGCGGGAACTCGCAAAATTTACTGAGAAGAGCGCGCTTCTGGATTCCTTCTTTAGCTCTGACGTTCGTCTTGTTGATTGTGTTCGCCCTGTGAGCAAGTGACCATCTCGAGATGCAGAGCGACGACACTGGCCAATCTTGTTGGTGCTCCTGAAAATTGGTAACCTAGACCAAAAAACAAAGTTATTCATTTGCGTTCCAAAAGCATTTTACCCTAAGCAATTAAAACTCCATTGCTATCTTTCGTTTAGTTCAAGTTTGGTGAAGGTGCATTATGCTAATTTTTTTACTTCCATGCTAAAATGCAAGATCAAAATTTGTGGAAGATACATGGTTACAGGCTACAACTTGTTTGGAGGCTTTGACGTGTGAACGTGTTTGTAAAAGTCAATTATTTTGATACGAATCCATTTCCTAACATTCAATGCAGAAATAGTGGATACCCCATTAAATCCGTTAGTACAGGACTATGAAAATTTTTCTCCAAATCAATTTTCTGTATAAATACATAGTAAATTGCATTTTTTGCTTCTAAACCCAGAAAGGACACTTGTACACATTGTTATTCTTCTCACTTTTAATTGAGATTTTTTCCATTTCATGTTCTTTTTTTTCTTTTCTTTCGCCTTGTGTTCTTACAATTTTCAACCAAAATCGAATTTCAAAAATGGGTTGCTGCATTTTTCTAATTTTTTTAAGCCATATCGACTGATATATATTTGCCATTCTTCGACCTCTAAAACAATGGGAGAAGATCCACTTCTAATGTCACAAACACAGTGTTCAGGACAGCCGTTTTTCTAACAATTTTCCCTTTTTTCTTGCATTATTTTCGAACCTTTCTTCGACTCTAGTATACGAACCAATGGACGTACGCAAAAACTAATGATATCATTAGATTTGTGAAAACATTTTTTATAAGATAAGCTTATAAAACGAAAACTTATAATTTTTAGGTTTTTCACCCGAACGGTCCCATTAACCCCAGCAAAAATTCCCTCTACGCACTAATTCAATAATTAAAGTACATTTTTCTTGACTTCTTAAACTCTCAATGAATTCCTCTTTTAATTCTTCACGACAATTGCTAGGAGATACTTTCCTAACTCTGTTCTTGTTGATCCCTCATTAATCTACAAGATTCGATGACACATCTGTATTTCTCAGAAAAAGTTTCGAGATTGCTCTTCAAACATCGAAGTATTCTAAAATAACTATATTTAAAAGACATCAATAGCTCAATCATTTCTGCAAACACTGTAAATTCTTCATCGAGAAACTGTAGCTCACGGTAAACTTCCCGTTAATCGATCCCGCAGAAACTAGAGCGGCGCTTTTGAGGTTGACGAAACACTTCTGGAGCTCTTCCATGCAGATGTGAGCAGCTAAAGGAATTCGGCGCACAGCTGCTCTTCTGAGCAAGTGTGATTTGTAGTCTCATTACATGAGGTGGATTTACTGCCCGCTGGAGATCAAAGACAGACTGCCGTTTGAATTAATCCCAGTGCAACGCGCCGAGAAGATTAGTCGAAATTACGCGGAACAATACTTATTCTTCAGTAATTAAGGTCTCTCGGGGCGCAATAGCCTCGTTTTTAGAGAACAAAACGGCAGCAGTCTAGCTACACTGGCCGTATTCAACACTGAGTGGATGATGAATACGTTGCGCAGAGGTTTGCAGTTGAGCAGTGAAGTTACTCAGTTTAAGTCTGCTATTAATCGATTTCTAGAACATACTGTTACCTTCTAGCCCATAAGTTATGGAAAGAATTTTGAGAGAATCAATTTATTGATCAGTCTAGTGCGCCCCTAGGTAAAGTAAATTAGGTAATCACAACTGAACACCTTAAAATAAAGTTGATGATAGGATGCAATAAAAGTCGCTGCATTTATTCGGCTGTAATATTCGGCTCAAATTATTCGGCTATAGCTATACTCAAATGTGTTCATTGTACCAGACTTAAAAAACAATCTACTGCTGTATCACTTGTGGTAAATAAATAGATTGAATTGTTTGAAAATTGTTTAGAGCTCCATTGAAAGTTAGGAATGAAAGTGGAGGAGTAAGGAAAGTGTTCCATTCATTTGATTTTCCAGCCTTGTTTGAAGTTCTAATTCTAGTTATAGTCACCGTCCGTGAGGTTTATGGTAGAATTTAAATTTTTATGATCTGACGCTCAACTCAAACCAAACCACACAGTTCTGATCTGAAACATCGACTCTAGCATATTTGTTTCATTTTATTGCTGCAACTTCTGATTCAGATAAATTTTTTTCAAGTTTCCGTTCTGTTCAGCTGTATGTAGCGTCACTGAGAGCAATCTTTGAGCTTTCAGTAATTAATTGGTCAGCTGATCAACAGTAAATCAAGGTACATGAAACTGAAGATTCACTGTTACTAAAATAATATTAAATCGGCGGTACTACGTCCCGTGGAGTCATTCGCCGACCAAATTACGGCTTTCTCATACCTTCATAATAACTAGATAAGAAACGTGGGTCAAAAATGGAAACCGAGGTCTCGTAGAAGTTCAAATTTCAATGTTAAATATTATGTTCGTGTTGTATTTACGGATCAAAAGCAAAGGTAAGGAAAGATATCTAAAATACTTTGAGAGCCAGGTTAAACTGCGGAAGACACGAACACGTATTTCTCATATTAGTCTCTCGCAGAATTGGATGGCTCGCTGCAGTATCGACCCATCTTCACAGTGGAGATCTATCGCCGATGTTTTATGACTGTGACGTGTGTAAAACAGGAATAAATTCCTCGGTCGTTTTTAATTTAGGCAAAAGCAAAAGGCAAATTTGTTGGCTTCCATTTGTTATTTCAAAAGCGTTTACAATAAATACTTTGGTTTGTAATGCTAACACTCAATTTTGATGGTTTTGACGAACACGGTTTCTGTTGTACCATGTAAAGCATCTTGCAAATTTCTGTGTAGTAATGAGATGAAACTCGAACAAAAAGAAAATGAAATTTTGTTTACTAACACACCAGATGTAAATAGTAAAACATTTTTACACAGAGTTTTCCAGATAAATCAGTACAATTATCCACTCTATGCTTAACTCTTGATAACTCAAAGAAAATACAAAATTCTCAGAAATCATGACAGCCTATCCATCATACTAGGAGAACAAAAGTTGTATTCAAAATGACCGCTTCCAGCCATGATGACGTTTTCTACTTACTTTCGAAACCTGGACCTGGGGCTGATAACTTCTGCCGTTTCCAACGACTCCACGGATTTTTTATATCTTTTTCATGTGCTGTGAGAATGCTGTGGGGCTTTGCACGAGTGTTTAAGCCATAGCCAAGATAGGTCGGCTGGTGCCTCTGTATTACGGAGGGAAAAATATTTATTCCCTCGAATAGACTGAGCTTGCGGATCACAGATACTTTCGAAACGGACTTCTGTCAGGATTTTCAAATTTTCGTTAGCTTGTTACCTCCATCACTTTTTCACTTGACTTATATTTCGAAAAATTTCGCTACTTCGCCATGCAGTCGTCTGAAATTCTGAAAATTATTGGAAGTTTATAGCAGCAACGAAAAACTGTTGGCGAACCTCAACCTAATAAATAACGGTCAGCAAACCTGACTTTCTCTCCGATCCCTGAATACCAGGAAGATTCCAACGGAATAACCTGCCTCCGAAACAACGTCTTTGTCAGTCAGCAAATCTGACTTCTCTCCTATCCCTGAACATCATGAAGATTCCAACGGAATAACCAGCCTCAGAAAATACGGCCTTTTATCGATCAACTGACTACCCTCAGGTTCCCCTAAGACAGGAACATTATCAAAAAGGTGAATCCGAACAAGGACCAACCCACATGACTCATCATTTGGCACCCGAACAGGGACAAAACCCACATTGTCCATCAACGAGCTTTTGTCTCAATTTGTGATTGAAAATGATTGTAAGATGGGTTCAGGTTAGGGGAATTTCAAAGCCCAATGTCTTTTTCCCAGAATCCCATTCGGGGCCTCTGGAGCAAGTCAAAGATTATGCTCGCTTTGTGGACGCGAGCCGTGTCCTGTTGGAATATTAACTGGAAGCCTTGGTCTTCATCCATGGGATGATTTCTGTTCGTAAGAAATTGGAGTAAGATTCGGTGTTCACTTTTACGCTCTCAGCAAAGAAGGAAGTTAAAACATCACCCCCACTCAAAACCACGCTGAGGGTCATGACGCCAGCTGATTTTTTCGTTTTCATCTTGACATAAATGTCAACGCTCAAAGAAGCAATCCAGAGATCGTTACATCTCATACAAGCCCTATCAGCTGTGAAAATCTTTTCTTCTGTAAAGATCTTGATGGTCGACCCGTTGGTTTTCAAACATTTCAAAACTTTCCTGCACTTCCCTAAACGAAGTTCTTCCATCTGATTAATTAGGAGATGCTTCCTGTCTTATGCATAAGAGATTAAGCCAATGTCTTTGATTGCTCTGTGAATTGCCATGATGCTGACGAACCTCATCTTAGTCAACGCTCGTAATGACATGGTTGGATTGGTTGGGATTGAGACCAGCTAGAGAGTGAGTTTTTGAAATTTTATCTTTTCTTGGCGATTGAGGGGCTCTGCAATCTACGCCTTATTTATCAACACAAATATCGTGATTTGTCTGCCTGGAATACGATAGGGATATTGCTATCAAGGCTGTGCAACGCCCGCGCAACCAAGTTAATAAATTGCTGAATCTTTCAACTGCTCTAATACGTAATGTTTATGCAACGAACTCTGAATGCTAACTCCCAGCTTCATTGATAACTTAGCAAAAATGATGCATTTCAGTGCTGCCAGTTTTTAGAGGGGTGAAAATTACGATCGTTTCGAAATTTCTACAGATTAGTCTGGACGACCCTTTTATTTGCTTCGTTGTAGAATAAAGTTCTATCAACAAGTACACATATCAAAAAATATATCAAAAACCTTTCCAAATCAGTAATTCTGATCTACAAACGTTTGACCGCGTTCGTTTCATGGGTAATAAAACACCGAATTTTCCTTAGTGTTTATTTGCAACACACTGGAATGATAAAAAACACTTTTGAAAATTGCATTTCTTGTTTCCATCAAAGCCAAAAAACGTGAAACAAAACTTTGTAGCGCCAGAAAAACTTTCTAATTAAATACTAAGACAGTCAGAGAAGAAATGAGTGCAGCAGAAACACGTGCACCTCAAAGACAAGATCAAGTTTTGCGTTCTAGATGAGCCTCTACAATTTATGATAATCAGTTCTACGCTGACCGCAGTAACGTTCCGTTTTTCGATCGTTGAAATAGAATGTTATGTAAAACATCGACGTTTTATTAGAGTCACTAATTTTCACTCTCAATTTACTCGCGCAAAAATTTTTGTGGGAGTTTGAACAGTTACTCAACCGGTCAACACAATTTATTAACAGTCATAATAACACCAATTTTTGGTATCCACGCAACAAAAGTAAAAGATGCAAGAGCTTCCATTCGAGCAATCTTTATTTGAATCACAACGTGTGTCCATGTCGCATAAACGGCACGATTTCTCGTAACAGTAGGTAGTAGCCTTCTCAATGTCAAACCTTCCAGTGAAGATATTGGCCTCAGCTCCCGAAGACGCACTCAAATCCAGCCTAGCCGACCATCGGCCGAGTTCAGCGCTGCTTACGAGGTTGTCGAGGTCTTTGTCAGCTTCCTTCATGAATCTCTGAAAGCAGACCGCCCTGCAGGTCGAAGGATAGGAACACTGTCAGCAAGATTGTGATATAAAGCAAGATTAGTGATAAAGAGCAGGATTAGTGATAAAGAGCAAGATTAGTGATAAAGAGCAACATTAGTGATAAAGAGCAAGATTAGTGATAAAGAGCAAGATTAGTAATTTGAAGTTCAACTACGCGTACAAAACAAGATTACTGATACAAAGCAAGATTAGCGATCTTAAATCAGATTAGTGGTATAAAGTAAGATTAGTGATAATTGATGTAGTGATTTTTATTGAAACCTCAAATTTTCTGGGATTTTCTTAGCTCCAAATGGCTCAAGAGAATGTGAGATGTCAATAGCATTCAACCTGCATAATTATACGTGAATTTTGCATCAGGAATTGCATACTAACTTTCTATTTTACAATGATGGAGGTTAAGATTTTTGTAATTAGTCATTCTTATACGGACAGAATATAAGACACTTTGCGACCAATGAATTGTTCTAATTTTTTTTCTAAATTTCGTAACATACGAGTTATAACATCTCTCCATTTAATGGTGCTCTTTTCTTCGCGTTCCTTTAAGCTAATAACCAGAGTAAATTAGAATTCTCCATTCCACAAATTTTAAAAAAGTTTTACTCATGTTGTGATTCCTAAGCTGAATTTTATTAAAACATACTCGACTCAAGGTTTTTTGTATTATTTTCATGTACTAGAGCCCTATCAAAAGTTTTTGTTTAAATTTTAATTCATGTTCAAGTGATTAATTCAAACACATGTTCAACCATTCTCCAAATTCACTGCTAATTGCTTCATTTCTTTTCTAGCATGAGTGTAAATAGATACAAATTGTCTTCTAAAAAAACTACACCTCTAAACCCGTAAATTACCGTTGATGGTGTGTGTCAGCACTACGTTTGCTCTGGTCTTCCGCCATTCGCTGCAGACAGTCAGCAAACTCGACTGAATTGAGCGCACCGTCGTCGTCCAAGTCGCAAGAGCGCACGCTTAAGGCAGATGGCAGCAGACTGGTCTGAGGGTCGAGCGCCAGATTTTGCAGACCTCTGCTCAGGCGGGCCTTCAGCTCGTCGCATGACCCTGATAAAAACAAACATGAACTTTGAGAATTTAAACTTCATTGAAAGGCTACATTGAACTTTCATAAGCTTTCGTAAAATAAGTCGAGAAAATTAGTCTTATTGTGCATTCGTTCTAGCATTATACGTCTGGTTGTAGGATAGCTACTTTTAAAGTATGGAACTACTGCAGTATCTTGAATTCGAGAAAATCTGAAAGTTTTAAAGTGGCCCAGTAAGATGTACTTTTCGAGAAACATAAAAATTCGGGATAACTGCGGGTGAGCAGGAAGTAGACCCACACAGATCTAGCAGTCGCACGAAATCAGAAGGGAAGGATTCATTTCTCCAATACAAAGTCCTGCACATACCAAAGACAGTCACTACATGAATGAAATTGGTAGACACTTGAGCTTCTTTCTCAGTGGCCATTAGCGTGTAGTGCATGAAGTCGACGGCTCCTGCCCTCAAACGATGGTTCCTGCTGTAGGGCGCGACTTGGTCTGCATTTCATCTTTCAGGAGTAACCCATCTGAACGTCACTCACGTTGAGCTCCTCTAGCGATCTGCAATGCAATTATTATACATTAAAATTCGAGTAAACTATAATGGCTTATGTGGGCTGGTGTAAATTGGGTAACATTCTCTACTATGTTCTGTAACATTTAAGACCGGAACATTGTTGATGATTTTGATCTTACAGTACCGTGTGTTAGCCCGTATAAATTTCTAGAGAAAAGTCTATAGAAAACATTTTAACCCTAGAAGCAGGAGGTGTACATTTTTGATAATTCTTTTTACTATAACAGCAAGAAAAATTCCAGCAGCAAAATTTCTACATGTGTAACTTGAGAAGAATTTTTACAACAAATTTCATGCAAACGAATTGATTACAAATCTCACTTAAAATAATCATGTTTTCTAATTTTTATAACAAAAAATGCAACTTTGACTATTCAACGCTCTAGATAAAAATTTCACAATGATATTGAAAAGGTTTTGAATTTATTCTCACCGTGACTGCGACGGAGCACGCGAGCAGCAACAGTTGGACCTGTAGGGAAAGTAATGGAATCGTCATCGCGGAAATGTTCTTTATGGATAACGTAATATTTCACTGCATTAGGTATTTTTACCGACCAAACTTGCGCTAGAAAATTGTTGCATGGAGGTAGAATCACCTTCAAAGGAAAGAGGGTTATTCTCCCAATCATTAAACTGAATTCTATTTATCAAGAGATTTTCACTCATAAATTTAGTAGCTTGCCGTTTTAATTTACCACAAGTTGATTAAATTTACCAAAAGTAAATAGACACGGTAGGAGACATGTGTAAGCATGTCTGCCAGCATGTTGACACACAAGAAAAATTTTAACACTTTTCACTCAAAAATTACCGATCACTGTTTTAACTGAAATGGCTTGAACAAACAGACGTTTTAAAGTTCATACCATCAACTACACAACTATGTCCCTGTTCCTACATTTAAGTTAACGTTCCGACACAAAATTCTGTCAAATTTCACATTTAATTGTCATAAAGCATGAGTTGCTTATTCAAATTTATCAAAAAAGTTTAGCGAAGGAGTCTCAGGAAGTTCCATTAGCAGTGCGCAAAATTCATTCCATGAATAATTCTCACTCTGTAAAAAATACTTGAACGAAGTGTTTCTGAAAGAAATAATAAAATTAAAATCCCAATTCTCAAGCATAAACTTAAAAAAATTCGCCTGTTGAGAGAAAATCAGAATATTAATAAATTTTACCTTCATCCTCGTAGAGCAATAAATGACGTCCTTGCAATGAATTCTGCCTAACTTAGCAGCTGGAGACTTGTACACTAAGTGAGCAGCAAGCAAGCAGGGTGCTCGGAGTAGTAGTCTGGAGCGCAGCCGCATGGGAGGCCCTCTTTTATACCCGCGTCTGTTTGGGCAGGTGTGAGCCTGGACACTTTGGCGGCAGTTGGGGCGTGAACATTTCAGATTCTCTGCAAATTGGCCCAACATTTATGCTAATTTTTTAAATTAAAGGTTGTACCTACACAAAGACTGTTAAATAATTCTCAAAGAATTAGGAAATAGTCGATACACACATTTTCTATTTTTTAAATAGACTTAGCTTCATTTATGCCGAAGTGATGTTTTTTCTTTTGTTGCGAAAGAATGCAAGAAAAAAACAGGTGAGCTCACGTTCTTCGCTTTGTTTAAAATTGTTTAGTTCTTTTACTAACAGTTGTAAATCAAATTAGAATTTAAATGGAAAGTTTCGTGCACTACTTTCAACTGAACAAAGGGGTGATGTAGAGAAATGAATATTAGAGATTTCTAAGAGTTTTAAGTTAAATAATTTCTAAAAGTCTTAGTAAATCAGCCCAGGGACCTAGCTACTGCTTTTCGACTGTTTTGCGAATCAAGGCAATATTTTTTTACAGGTGTTGCGTTCTTTAGTGACTGTAATGTTCATTGCGCTGATTGACAATTTTCCGATTCTCATGTTGACCGAAATGAGGAAGGTAAATCTATCAGTGTAAATTAATAATATATCCCGTACATTTTACTTGCAATTTATTGGGTGTCATTGTGTGACTGCCTCACGTTATGAAGTCTCCACGCAAAATTTCATTGGCGAGCTGTTCTAAAAGTTTTCACTTAAGCGAAGCCCACCAGTCAAAAACGAATTTTCATACATGAAAATTCTCCCATCTCAACGTGTGTACTGCATAATTCAAAAAATATTTCAGAAAAGACTGGCATTTAAACATTAACTTATGAGGAATCAATTATTTGACAGTTCCTAAAACTCAAGCATGGGGGATCAGCAAATGATTTTTCTGAAATTGACACCAGCCATGCTTCCTCAATTTATACAATTGTCAGAGAGGAATTACTCATGGTTTTGTCTATAATCGAAGAAATTTTTAGCCTGTTTACAGTATTTTTTAAACCGACGACAGAAGTTATCATTAATCATCTTTTACAAGCTCTTGAAGATTATAAACTCAAATCCCAAAGAGCTTGGCCAACAGCTCTGCTTTTATTACACTATATTCTTGTTTTCTGGTAAAGTAAGTGCGTACTCATGTTTTCATTTCATTGCATATTTGATAAAGATATTGCCGTAGACCACTCTCTCTCGCGGCTGGACAAAATTTTCGAGAACGGTTTCGGAAGTTCATCATTAAAACTGCTGGAAAAATACTTGGTGCACAAACCCAAACAAATTACTTGTTGTTTGATTGGCAAGTCAATGCGAAAAAATATTGCGGTAAATTAAAATAAGCCTCTGAGATATGATTACTAGGCTCTTTTGTAGTTTTAAGGGGCATCTTTTTGTGATGTTTTTAACAGCCTAATCAATCACAGAATCACAGAACAGACCTTTAATTTTAATTCTCTTTCATGGATTTCTTGTACAAACTTACATTTTCATTGCAGATGGAATAAAACTATTGAAAGGATGAAGTTACAGGTCTAAAATGTTTTAGTAATAGCTACTGTGAGGAAGAGGGCTAGAATCCTATCAACGAACATCGCAGTGCATGTGGCGGGCAAAAATTGCGCCAACCGCATTACTTTTTTGGATGAGGAGGAATTGCAGAAAAGATTGGGGTGAGAAATTTTTAAATTTTGGTCAGGACTATGATGAATCGAACAAAATGAAAACACAGCTTGTAGAAGACATGGCTGGGATGCATGAGTTTCTCAAAAGGTATCACGACATCGCATCACCTTACACCGTCTCTTCAGCATCCACACTATCATTTGCTGTGTCCCATACATCTGTCTCTATTGCACCTGCATCATTTTTTACGGGTTTCATTACGCAGCGATTTATTCCGTAGCGATCTATGGCATACTTGAAGGTAGCGAACTGCTCCACACCTGAAGCACTCTCGTTAAAGAGAAGCCATTCAGGTGAAGTGAAGTATTTTTAGAAGAGCTCTGTCTCTTCTATTTTTTTGCGGCAGGGGTTGCTGGATGAGGCTAGCCACCAGGATGGCTCGTTGTGTCGAGGTAGAGGACATGGACGAGTTTGTGACATGAATGAGGAGAGAAAGGGATCTCGTAGTCCAGTGAAATAAAGAAATGACGTGGCGCGCTTTTAAGGTTGAATGTTGTAGGAAGTCTGGTTGTCGAAGTTGGGTTGCGTCTGATGTTGGATTGCTTGGATTGTGGCCAGTCTGGTTATTCAGGTTGGAGAACGTGTAACACGAGGTTTTGAAGGGCTCCATGTTCAATGTGTGAATTCACCGTCTCCACGTGAAGAAATTGGGAATGGTATTAATATTTCTGGTTACCCAACTGAAACATATACTTCATTTCTTGACGCTGTATTGGAAATTCAATGGATATCGTTGTAAAAAATTGAGTAGGTAAATTTCAGGCCTCACTTAAACACATAAGTAATGTAATCATTTTTGTATTTACCTTAGAGATATTTCCACAAACTCTTCAGAACGTAATTTAAATTTAATCCCTTAACACTGCACTCTTTCTCTACAAATTTTTGAACATGTTACAATATGTGATGTGCACATCATGTTATATTTATTACAGTGTGTAATAAGCAAAGTGTGTAAAATGATTTAATTACGCGTTACTGGCCCAAAAAGGAAGGAGCTTTTTCCTTTTTCCGTACATCCCATGATGTACGATTTCAATTTATTCCAGCCCGCAACTGATGTGCAGGAACCGAAAAACACACGAAAAAGGGAAAATAAAATTTTAAAGTACTGGAGGAAATAAAACAGGAAGGAATTAAAGGAAATGAAGCACAAAGGAACTCAATGAAATGACTTAGAAGACCACGTTGCCAAAATCTACGCTTACTCTTCGTTATTGTCTCTGATCCCACTTAATAAAAAGATTGTGAGATCGTTCCATGAGACTTTTTAAAATAATTTGAAGTACTATAATTCCCGATAACTGGAAAATTTCAGGGTTACACATAAATGACTATTGATGACTCTAGTTAATTTAACACCAAAAAAGAGAGCTGGCCGCTACGAAGTAAATTTTCTAATCCTGATGAGCAAATTTTGCAGTACTTAAATGAGGACAAAACCACACTTTGCAATTATTTGGTGATGGCTTCACTCATTACACGCAACCACGATTGTCATATTCTCAGGCACATTAATCATGTGTAAAATTATTCTATATATCTCAGGTTCTCCAATATTGTATCAATCATGATGATCTTACTCGCGTACTGTAAGTACTGAAGGCTGGTATAGTATCAAAGCCCCGTCTTGTTGCTTACTTTCTGCGACATAAAGTGTTGCGCTGCGTGAACTGTTTCTGATGAGCAGAAGAAACGAAAAATTTGTCATAAAATGAATTTCTTCCCCTCGAATAACTTGACTTTGAAAGATCTCTTGAGAGTGAACTTACAATTGCCTGAACTACAAATCGGTCTTCGGGACCTCTCTCTTTCAAGCTCACTATGCTGTGCTATCTCTTTTTTGTGTTTTCCACCTTGTTTTCCTACTAGCTGCTTCTGTGCGCAAGATTTCCCGCATGAGAGCTCTCATTTGCGTAGATTTTTCCTTGTGTAAAGTTCATACTAAATGTTACCTTTTTTTAATTGCTTTGTGCATATAAGGAATTTTAAAAACACGTATGATGATGATCTCAATGAAGTTATAAATAAATTGAAATTATTTGAGAAATTTATTACTTCTGACCACCTGACCATTTTATCATCGGATGAAGTTCAAAGATCAAATAATTAACTCTGTAATTCATTAATTGCTGTGCGACGAATCCGTCAGTTTACTATTATTTAAGGAATTATTTATACATTAGTTAACGAACTCTAACGTTTTCTTCTATGCTGGAATGGAACCCATGCAAACTGTGTGGAAAAAATGTTGGAATTCAGCATGGCAACCGGCTATTAAACAAGCTTCATTAAGAAAAATGAAAGGCAAAAATCTCATGGCCAAAGTTATTTTATTTTTTTCTGCGGTCGAAGAAACCATTTTAAATAGCGCAGGTGTTGTCAGAGCAAGAATTAACTTGATGTTCTTTGCACAGCTTGTCACTGCTGAACGTTGGCGCCCCAGAGCGACATTACTTCATTTTGTAATGACTCATAACTAACTGATGAACAAAACGAAACGAGTTTTGTATGATAATTTTAGATTACTTGCACTTTTAAGTATTCATGGAACACATTGGCTGGATGCACCTAATCTTTGCAATGGTAAATTTCCCTCATAAATGTGCATTAACATTTTACCTTGCAGCTGCTAGCTGTGAAGGCCGTCACGCAAGTGCGTCTTCAGCATTTCATGTTTACTTCGAATTCATTTATCATTTTGATTAATGTTTGAAAGATCTGAGGCGATAGCGGCACAAAGAACGTCATATTTTTTTAACATGCTAGGCACAAATAACTCGTGCGAATTCGATGCAGCAACTCTCAACTCCATACCATCTGCGCTAACTAGCGCAGGTCTCAGCTAGCGCAGGTCTCAGCTAGCACAGGTCTCAGCTGGCGCAGGTCTCAGCTGGTGCAAGTCCAAGCTACCGCAGGTCTCAGCTAGCGCAGGTCTCAGCTGGCGCAGGTCTCAGCTGGTGCAAGTCCAAGCTAGCGCAGGTCTCAGCTAGCGCAGGTCTCAGCTGGTGCAAGTCCAAGCTAGCCCAGGTCTCAGCTAGCGCAGGTCTCAGCTGGCGCAGGTCTCAGCTGGTGCAAGTCCAAGCTAGCGCAGTTCCCAGCTAGCGCAGGTCTCAGCTAGCGCAGTTCCCAGCTAGCGCAGATCTCAGCTAGCGCAGTTCCCAGCTAGCGCAGATCTCAGCTAGCGCAGTTCCCAGCTAGCGCAGATCTCAGCTAGCGCAGTTCCCAGCTAGCGCAGGTCTCAGCTAGCGCAGGTCTCAGCTAGCGCAGGTCCCAGCTAGCGCAGGTCTCAGCTAGCGCAGTTTCCAGCTAGCGCAGTTTCCAGCTATTGCAGGTCTCAGCTATCGCAGTTCCTATCTAGCGTAGTTCCCAGCCAGCGCAGGTCTCAGCGAGCGTATTGTACAGGAGTACAGATCTCAGTTTTCACAGATCTACGCTCAGTCCAATTTGTGTGAGGAGCGCAGCAGCGCAAGGAAAAAGAATTGATTTCTTTTGACCAAATTGGCTATTGCATTCAGCGGCAGCCTAATTAAATTCTATGTGGCTTTGCGCACAGTTGTAAACACCATCTTGACTGTGAATTTTAATACAAATTATTTTCACTCACGTTTGAAGTATTTAATAGACCTCTCCTTGCTCCTTGAAAGAGGTTACTGACATAAATAATTCAAAAGAAATATTCTATTTAAAACTGATATTCGGTGCACGTCATACAGACAATCCATGTTGTAAGAATTTGAAATTTCACCTCCCGTTGTTACTGAATTAGTGTGAACTTCCATGGCTCTGCAAGCAAGCCAATTAGCTTACAAGTGCGCATGCAAGATAATAAGTAATATACATTGATGTGTCTCCTAGAATTACTGTATTCTCAATTTGTTTGCTTCTGATTCAATCATTGGTTGAATCCCTTAAATTCGTCTCATTTTATCGCAGGCTTGCAAGTCTCGTACCTTGAGAGGATCGTCGGCTCGAGATGAGGCACCATAACAGCAATTCGTCTCGTGAGATCCAAACGCTCTGATCATCATCCCGCTTTTTACTTCGACATTTAAGGTTAGCTTCATGAACCTAGATGAGACATTTCGTACTTCGTGAATGGTCTTTTAAAACTGATTGGATGACCTAATGGTAGTTTTACGACTCCTTTCTAAATTCTAATATACTTTCGAAATTGATTGCGGGTCAAATAGTTCCACCAGCAACTCAGTTTCAGTTTAATGACATTTGAGGATGAAATTTTGGATATTTCTGAATTTTCATAGGTTGCGTGGAGAAATATAGAAGATGTGTTTTTGATTCTTTCAGGAATTTCATGTATAATATTATGCGTTACTAAATAAATTGATGATTACCTTTGTCATGACAGAAAAGAAACTGGTAATGTGACTCAGGCGAAGATTTCGTCAGAGGTAGATGCATTTATGCTCCAATAGAATGCAACAGAACAACTATGTTGGGGTGCCAGCATTTTCTACCCTAAACTCTACAGAAATCGAGTATCCTGATTTAGAGTCTGGATTTCCAGCCCGCCACACTGCTGCATTAACCATTGAAATATGAGGTCGGTATTTATGAAGAGTTATGATAAATACCTAAAAGACTGATGAGGTTAAACCCAAATTAATTAACTTAAGAGATTGATGCTTACATTTCTCGAGCGGGCCTTCTAGACAATTTACGATGCACGTAACATGTAGCGTAACCAAGCAAACTTAAAAAACTTGCGCTTTCAGGTGCAATGTTACAACGACATAAATTGAATGATAATCCAGCCCTTGCTTAATACCTGCGAGGTCAGATAGAATTCCGCAGCTTGGTCGTTATCTTCTCTCTCGTTGCTTCATTCCAACACCCGAAGACACCACGAAATTATCTCATCGATATATTAGGATTTGAATTGTCAGATAACAAATTTTGAACGATTGCTCCAGACACATTGACTAATCTACATGATTTCCGTGATGAATTGTAGCATTTTTTTCCCAGCCACTGATTATTATGAGAAAATCTTTAGAACATTCGATCGACCCGACTCTAGGTGTTTGTAAACGAGTTAAATTTTAAAACACCAGAACTCAAATGATTTTACTTGTTTCTTAGTGAATACATTTTTATTTCCGGATGTTTTGTGGCAGTAACTCAGAAAATTTACAGTTCACAATTTAAAAGCGTCTAAAGGCACTAAAGTTTACTGAGTTGCAATTTTGAAAAAGACTGAAATAAGCTTGGAAGTATCCAGAAGACTATTGAGACACAGTAACAAGACAGAATAATAATAACTAATCTTAGGAAATTGATTAACTCTTCCAAAAATTAACAATATTTCCAGCAGTATACACGAGACTATGTATTAAAACCTACTTTAAAACACAGAATATTAAAAACTATGTTTAGAAAATCTCCCCCAATTATTTAAAATCCTTCTAGTAGCGTACAAGATTCTGCTAAAATGCTTTAAAACGAAGAAAATTAAAAACCAATTAAGCGAATTGTTTAGCGCCTCCAACTATTTAAAATCTTTGTAGCTGTGTGCAAGATACTTTTAAAATGCATTTTAATAAGCAGAAAATTGAAAAATCAATTTTAATGAATTAACTAACTTTTTCAAATATTTAAAATCCTTCTAGCGGGATACATGATACTTTCAAAATGCATTCAGAAACGCAAAATATTAAAAACCCATGTTAGTAAATTGATTAAAGCGTTTTAATTACAGTATTGAAAATCTTTCCATGATTTTATAGAGCTCTCCACGATTTCCAGCAACTTGATACACAGCCCTGCACTGGAGCAGCCCTCGGAATGTGTACATAATTTCTTTAATCAGGTTACTGCTCATTAATCACTGAGCGAGATCAGGTTGATGCTTTGAAGTTCAGCCCTTGGCTCACCCTCCTTAATTTCTAGCGCAAGAAATTATTCATAATTCCCCCCCCCCCCTTTCCTGAGGAGGGAGATCAAGGGGTGAGGCGGTAAGATATAGCATGGTGCCACTCGTGGTGCCCGCAATGTTTGTTAAGGGAAGGTTCTTATTTAGTGTGTTTGGGCGTGTCAAATATTGGAATTAGATGCCCTCTCACTTGCTTTTAGTATCAGTGGAAATTTCGAGAATATTACGTTGCTACTTAGATCTATTTTATTGATGAGAATATTGAAAAAGAATGCATTCTTTTTCTACTGAACAGAGTGCAAAGAATTACATTGTACCAATGAATTGTATTACATGATACGTATCAAAGTTTTAAGTTCGCTCTTTTGCTTTAGTATCAGAATTACATTGCTTTAAATATGTACGTCGTGCTGAATAAATAATAAGACGTTGCTTTTATTACTTGATTTATGGTCAAAAAGTGTAAAAGAAGGATGCACTCAAATTTTTTTTTGTTTTACCGATGTATAGAGAAAAGTGTATCATTGCGTTGCCTCAAAAAAAAAAAAAAACCAAAAAAATTAGGATCCTAGTTCGAGTTTACGTAAAATCCGGTCAGTAGTTTTTTTACGTGTTCTAGATGGGCTTACGAGCATTAAAATCTTATGAAAGACTTCCAGTAGACGATTATACATGTGAATTGAAATTTATTACATGAATTGATAAATTGTTTTACATAACGGTTGATGTTTGTTTCTGACTAGAAGCACATTTAGAAAATTAATTTAGTTACATTCACAATTTTTGAATAATTCTACCATCAATTCAAATTTTATATTAAACCCATGAAATTATTAAACCGTCTGAGAAACACTCATAGTAGAATCAAAAGTGAGGTAAAATGATTGTTCACTTTAATATAAAAAATAACTACTGGGGAAATAGAAGTTTACTGTAAGATAGAAAAAGCTATCGTGAGTTTTCATAGACATTTACTGTAGGGTGAAACATCGAATGTGTTGCATCTTAATTCATAATAAAGAGCAAGAATTTGAAAATCGTAAAACATGAATAAAGGGTGAACGAAAATTAGAATTTTCGCTAAGTTATGCAACTTAAATCTGTGAAGGAGATTAGGTGACTTGTTTTTATTCAACCATTTTTAGCTTCTAGACTCGTCCTAGGCTTGTGCAAGCTCATTCACGTTGAAATCAAGGGATAATCACCCTAGATTATTTGTTTTTTATAGATTCCGTTCGATATTTTTATTCACCCGGATTCCCGTATATTTTATGATCTTAAGTTATGTTCTACAAATTTTGGGGACATCGGTACCAAAATCTTTCGTCTTGGTACAATACAATTTTGGTTACATCGGTACCAAAATTTTTCAGTTCTTATTCAATGAGTGATATTTAAGCATCTTTTGTCTTTCTCCATAATGAGTTCTATCTACCGCTTACGAACAAGACACACCGAGAGGAGCTGTGGTGTGCTGACAAAGAGGACACGCGTGTCTTTCTGCGCTCTCAGAGGCAAGCGTGAGCGTCACCAGCCGAATGTTGTGCGCCGAGCTGTGTAAGACTTCTTTGAAGCAATATTTCAAGTTTAGTACAATTGAAACAATATTTGAATTTAGAAGTACAATATCAACAGTTATTCTATTTCATTATGCAATTTTACCGTTAGATGTCTTCTACAATGTAACAGTATAAGCGCTGTTGGGTCCGAAATAGATTTTATCGTTCAATATAATGTGGCGTTTGTATTCAGTGAGGCGGTAATAGCGTTTGGAAATGGGTTTATAAATATGTATACATTTAGGGGTATGTGTGTGAATGGGTACAGGAACAGTTATACGGATAATCATCTTAAAATAAAAAACTTTTACAACAGCTACGTCATTACCAGGTGAATGAACACAATGCTGATTTGTCTAGATATTGGGATAACAAGAACACTTCACGAAAAACTATTTTATTTAATATGACAAAATGTTAATAGGATGCAGACGTAAGCCCTGCAGTTGTGATCTCCTAAAAACAAATCCCGTTCCCCATGTTTTGTCCAGTTCATCCGACCTCTAACTTCAACATGAAGCACAAATATCCAATTTGTAAGAACCATTAATATGTCGTGCGGCCTGTAGCAACACTTAGCAGACTATTATTATTATATACAGCGTACTAGACCTCTAATTTTTCTACTAAATGCTAACATTCAATGAGTAATGTCCATAAAGATGCTACGTGCAATACTTGGCAGACAATAATAAATAAAAAGAGGGAACCTCGCGCCCACTGCACCACGCTAAGTAGCTTTGTCCAGCTACACTGACCTCATCCATCATCTTTTGAGGTTCATGGAGTTGTTGACCTCGTGCCCAGCGCCCGGCGTGGTCGCTCAGACCTGTGAAAAAACTGGTGCTTGGCCTTGTTTATCGCTTGCTCGGCGCTAGCAGATCGTAAAGACGGAGCTGTACTTCACTTTTTACAGCAAATGATGGATTAGCCTCGGCCTGAGTTCTTGCGGAATTTTTGTTGCTTTAAAAAACGGATTCGTAGTGACGAAAGGATTTAATTAAATATTTTGAACAAAGGATGTTCATCGGGAGTTTTCTAACAGTTGGATTACTGTTTGTTTTGTAAAGAAATTCTTCTTCATTGACATATAACCTTCTTACTAAGAATAAGAGCAGCCTCGGAGCCCAAGTTATTGAATAATCGCAAAACGAATCCACTCTGAATTGTCTTATAACTCATCATGAATAGTTTCTCTTCAGTCTTAATGCTTACCCAGATGTTACAGACAGCGTGCAAAATGAACCCGCAGCAGACTGTTCTCAAGATGCGAAGAACGGCGTTTCCTTATTGAGATCAAAACATGTCAACGTTTTCTTACAAAATTGGGGGAGGTTCTATTATCTCGAGCACGGCTCATTGGTATGCATTACAGGATCTAAGTGCTCTATTTCGATCGTCGCTTGTCGCTGTGGCCATCACGCCGTTATGATCCAAGGCTTGTGTGGTTCTTTGGAAGACGAATTTTCGAGTCTTGCAGTTTCAGCTTTGTTCAGCCGCTCTTGCTGTTTGGAATTCAAGAAAGGAGTTTGTCTTCAACGGGTCATTTTCTTTGTTACCGCTTAAACGATGTGATTAAAATATTTAATCGAAATAGTCTCGATAACGTTATGCAGGATGCGGTAAAACTGAATTTTCAAATAATAATCTTGATAAATTCTGAATGAAGGTAGGAAGTTCATTTAAAGTATTATGTTTGAATGACGTAGCGCAGTCACTAGAGTAACTGAGGAAATAATCTGTTTTTCGAAGTTTCTGGTTGTTTATTCTCGTACGAAATTTTAACGGCAGATAATATAGTTCAATCAAAACAACTCTTCAATATTGGCTGGCAATGCTCGATCTAACATGTGTGTGATTGCTTTACAATTTAACTTATTTTTTTCGTTTTTGTTTATATCAAAATTAAACGCAAACCCATGTTTCAAGGCCCCATGGTTCAGTTTCTAGTTCTTCCAGTTTCACGAAGGATGCAGAATAAAGCCTACTCCAAGAAGAAATGTCCCCATGAATGCACAATTGGAAGTGAGACACCTGAGGTTTGGGTTGAAGCTGAGCAACACATGAGAAAACAAAAAAAAAAATAGCAATTTAAGAGTTGATTAATTCGAATAACTTAGAATTATGACTTTGATCCGGGAAGCACAAACAGATTTAGTTGAACAAAAGCACTGTTTTAGAGAAATCTAATATTAGCGAGCTGCAAACATAGCTAATTGGGGATAAAATAATGTGATAGTTTAAATAATAAAGTGATAAATGGATGATTATAGATTGAATAAGAGCCGGGAAGCAGTTGACATCAGTATTGAAATTGGGTATTTAAACTTTCGCTCAAAATAACGTGTTAACGTTTTTTTTGGAGTTGTGGAAGGTGGGAACAACTGTGCTTGCACCTGTTGTCAGTTTCTGTTTTGAGTTACTCGGGAAAAAATGTCCAAAGCGAAAGCATTAAGACACGGAAACATCTGAAATATTTCTTTCATCTCGTTCAAGAAATCGTACAATACGGTTTGTATAATATGACAAATTTGTGCTGTGAGATGCGTGTTGAAAATGTTTGTTAACTCATGAGAATTTTTAAAATTTCCTAAGTGAAAATTGAGTTTCTTGCTGCAGTTCTACCACTGGTAAGTGCGTAAATTAAACAACAATTAAATTAGCCTAAGGACATACTCAGTGTGTCATTGCACAATGAATCGCCGTCTGCTCCTCAATGCGCGTTGATTATGGTACAAGGGAAAAATTTGAAATTTCCCCTATAATAGTACAAAGTATAAATTTGGAATTTAATCTATGATGGCACAAAGGAAAAATTTAGAATTTCGTTTTGAGTATTAAAATTTTTGAACATTTTTTCTTTCAAAGAAACAGAGTTATTTCGATGTTTTTTCAGTACTTTTTAAAGCGGCGATTAAAAATGAACTCTCAATAGGAAAACCTTTGAAACCTTCCTAGCATTGAAGCATTGAAATATGTTCGGAATACACCTAGGTACACCACCAACTCCCGACCCTGCTGACACATCGAAGGAACCATTGTAGCGTGGGAACTTAAGTTAGCAATGTTTACACGTCACTTCATTTCATCACAATCACACGTCACAAGGATGAATCACAATCACACGTCACAATCACAATCACAATCACACGTCACAATCACAATCACAATCACAAGTCACTTCATCACAATCACAAGCTCTGGCTGAGTTTCGAGGGAAAAATATTTCTCATAAAAACAGGTCGTCAACCGGCGCGTCCACTGATGTAGGGGGACACTTCATTTACACAGCTAAACTTCGTCAGCCTCAAGTGACAACGAACTTTATACTGCAATATACTGCATTTTCTCTCCTGAATTGAGTGTTTGTTTCAATAAAACTGTGCAGGGTGTAAACGAGTCAGTCACTCGCAGTCAAAAGCCGAGCTATTGAAGCTCGGTGAGGGCTTAACAAAACGAACGTTTGAGTCGGGGTTCATTTGTTCACAGTACAATAAGTCTTTCTGCACAAGGTTGCCAATGGGAATTTTATGGACACATACTGAAGCGAAGTAAATTTTCATTAAGTTTTCTCCTGTTTACTGTATATAACAGTAAATTTTCATGCAGTATAGTAGGTGTTGTTGTTTCCTTGTTGAATCTTATTTGCAAATATCCTCTCATACATCATGAAGTAGATATGCTAAAAACATTTTTGGTAACTGCATAATGAAGCCACTGATTTGCTGCAGCTGTCAGTTAACGTAAACCAATGGAGTTAACCTAAGCCAATTATGGGGCAGAAATTTGCTGTATTTACATACATTATTATGAGTATTATTCGCCCAAATGAGTGGATATGAAGATTTGGTATTTCACATTTTCATTTTCTATTCTGCCTATCTTCATCTACGGATCCATTTATTTATTTCTATGTATGTATTCATAAGACTCTCATGACCTCGTTTGTATGTATGTTTGCCTGCTTGATTGTTGGCTTGCCACTTTCCGTGCTACTTTCGGTAACACGGGGCAAAATTTCTCACACTACTTCATATGTAGAATGGAATGAAATTCATTTTTGGTTTAAATTACAAATAATTTTAGATCGATTCAGTTTGAGTTTTTGATTTCACCTTACAATGTTTTTATGCTAAAGTTGAAAAAAACAGGAAACAGTCATTCGACATCAAGTTGATGCATTTCCCTTTTTAAAAAGGTGACTGATCACTGTTGAGTGTATGTGAAGAGCATGAACTCAAAATTTCTCCTCCTACTAACGACAGATTTACCCTCTGGCGTACCCTGACCATAGCCAGAATTTCCCTCCTAACGACAGATTTACTCTCTGGCGTACGGTAGCCAGAGCCTCGCCTGCCTGGCACACCTGATCTTTATATGCGCACAATCCCTCCTCTGATGAGATTGAGGTCTCGTTACCATTTTATTACAGCGTCGTATCATTCACGTCCTGAAATTCAATCATCATAATGCCAGAACTGATATCACCTTGGTGCAGCTAGGTGCAAACTCTGAGATCGACTACATTTTTCCCAATGCGAACATTACTTGACAGTTACGTTCTTACTAAAATACATAGGATTTTTTTCTGGTTTACTTGAGGAACATGTTTTCAAAAATGAGTGTCGTGAATAAAATTAGCCCCATTTGTTGTAACTTTTATGTAAAATTATAAGTTTCGGTGAATGATCCGAGTATTTTTGATAACTCTCATCCCCCATTTTATATTAACACTACCAATAATTATGTAAAGTACAAATATCCCTAAATTCATATCGTTCTAAAGCTTTTAATACATTTTTAATTAGGTCGCTTCGAGCACTGGCACTACAGTGCTCGTGATAAATCACAAGGACGAATGAAATCATTATCCGAAATGTTGACACTCGAGTATGTTCAGGCTTTCAAACAATGAGTTAAATTGAGCACTTAATTTCTGTAAGTTTTGAGAACTATTCTAAGTTTTTTACTCTTTTCATGGCAAGCTTCCTGGTCACTAAAGTTTGCCGATATTCAAGACTAATATCGAGCAAATGTTCTCTATACATTGTTGTCGGGAAGCAAATAGTGGGGCCATGAAAAAGAATTGAAAAAACCGTGACGTGTTTTTAGTTCAAAATAAAAAAGAATCAAGGAGACCGATATTCAACCTAATGAGTATTTAATGTTTGACCTAATGAGTATATTATGTTTGACCTAATGAGTATATTATGTTTGACCGAGTCGAGCATTCAAAATAGAACCTTGCGACTCGAGAGTCAAAGTATTATGCTCGATTAGTAGATCCTAAAACCAGTTCAAGCAGAACAATTGCCATTCTAACGTATGAAATACTTGCAAAGTTTAATTAGTTGATAATTTTGAGAATTTTCCGGGTCTTAGAATAATATTAATGATCATTTCTCATGAGGAAAGCCAGAAAAAATGTTGTGAGTTTTCTGAGGGACTTGTAATGAAGTTCCATAAACACTGAGAAAATTTAAAGTGATCGATAACTAAAGTTAAACCACTTTTTCTTATTGGCTTAGAAAAAGAGGTTAATCAGAGTTAATAAGCTTCAGCAATATAATAACCTTGCTTCATTTCGATATTTTTTACCGGGCATATACAAAACCATTAATTTTTTAAACTTCGCTGCTAAGGATCCTCAGCTAATGCGGAATCATAAAGATTTGAAACATCATTTAAATATAGCACTAGTTCTGAAATTGCTCTCTTTACCTTCATTAAATTCTCACAGGCAGGTGGGGAAGGAGGATTTTATGACTGATTTTAATAATATGTTGTGTGTTGATGGAAAATGATACTTTGCAAGCGATACAAAACTTCTATACTCTATAAAAAAACCTTCGTAAAATCTTCCTACTGCGCAGATTCTCGTCAGGTTGTGTTATTGCTCTGGCACTTCTGCGGTGAGCACTGTGGCATGATTGCAACGCTCACTTTTTTTGGCTAAACTTATCAAAACCGGCATTTTTTAGCTAAATTGGGTCACGAAGATAACTAAGCGTTCGGCCAGATGATGTGTTTTTGCCAGATGATGATGGTTTTTTAACAAAACATTTTTTGAGAGATGGCTGGCAACCATGTTGGGATGCCAGATGATGGTGGTTTTTGACAAAATGTTATGAGAGAGTCAACTGAATTGTGAGTTGTCGCAAAAAAGCATCAACAGAAGCTTTGCCAGGTTTTGTTCTCAATCACTCGAGCAGCTGCCGAACGCAATTTTTCTGCAAAGATCAAATTTAACCATGAACTTAAATATCCGAATAGAATTTAAATCAATCCTTTTGTTAAGCTCTCGAATAACTTTGCTAAGTTTCATTTGTTTGAGGGAAGCATCCGTTGCCTGATTTTACAATATGAGACAAGCGGTCGAGACATTGCAAACCGTTGTGTTGAAGGCTAATTTCTTATTAAGCTACATCAAATACCACTTATTGAAATAACCCCGCTAATTCAAGACTCATATTTAACTATCACCAACCAATACGACTCAAATAACATATCGAATTTTCGACCACTTATGTGAGTCAAATACCAAATCTAAGTATCAACAACTTATAACACTCATATCCCAAATCTAAATCCCAATAATGTATAAAACTCATTTCTGTGTAAGAATCCCAATAATAAACAAGTAGATTTTTATTGTTTCATGCTTTTGCATAAAATTTCGAGTGAAGATATCGTCGAAATCGTTTGCGTAAACGGGTGCAGATGATTTCAGTAAAACTTTACATCTTTCTGGCTCACAGACTCAAACCTCGGGGAGCACCAAAACAATTTTGGAGTGAGTGCAGTATAAAAGTAAAAAATTTTGGATTTCGGGATTGTTTTTGCTTCGTTTACTCGTCTGAGGCAGGAAAAATCGCCATTTTTCTCAGCGTCGGGGGCATCGAACTGATCTTTGAAAACTTGTGGATGCTGTTTTTGTGTTTTAATGCTAAATTGTGTTTGTGATACTACCTAGATTCCGATGTCTTAGCCCAAAGTTTTTACACTATCACGTCTGATCTATGCATATGAATCGTTCCTAAAATTTCAAACATATGGGCAGTAAAAATGGTTTAGATGATGGTTATCACAACAATCGTTCAAAACATTTGTGTGAAAATAAAGGACTGGGACTCCCAACTCAAAACGACTTGGTTAGTTGGAGTGAGTTATTTATTGTGAAGAACATTCTTCGTTGGAATCACGCCGTTATATTCTCAATGGTTTGTAGTGTACAACAATCAATGCAAAACAAAGCAGATGAAGGGATCTGTGAAAAATTTTTTTAATCTTTTCCTTTGAACAAGCATTGTGCATTTGATTGCGGATGAGTCAAAGAAAGGCTTGAAATGTTTGATTAAAGTAAACACTGTTGCTTTGCCATTTCGAATGCTTTACTATTTCAAATACGTGTAGATAAAGCTTTCATCATTGATATTGTAGAGCCAAAAGAAAAAATCTTATTCCAAATCTCAAAAAGCAGTCCAAAGTTTCCCAGACCAGTCGGATCTCGACTACATAATCATTTAGTCTGGCTAGTGAAATATTCAGCTTCATCCCCGAAGTATCGGGGACGCAAAACTCTGGTTGAACAATCCGGTTTTTGCACTGTTTCCTTTGTATCGAACTAATTGGCTGCTTCACAAAAAGGGTATGTACAGGATAGTTTTCTTCGAAATGCACAGAGAGTGTTTGCGTGAGTGGCGCTGACGAGTTCTATTGAAATAGCAATCTCAGTTGAAGGAAATGCTTTCGTATTGCGTGGCGCAACGCAAGGTGTGTATTCGTTAAATTGTTTGTGTTTAATTCATGTGGAGTAAAAACTGCATTTTTATACCCTCAAAATTCGGAATTACAACCCAGACTAAATAATGATGCTATTTTCCTACTAAAGAAAATGGCTACCAATGCGGAATGAAAAACTTCACTGGAAAACAAGCAGAACTTTTAGAAGAAAATCTACTTGGGTAGAAATCGTGAATTAAAAACGGTGTGAGTTTTGGAATGACCAGGGACACAGCTCAGAAGAAAACCTGCACCGGAAACGAGCAACGAGCTAATGATTTGATACATCATTTAATTAAAAATACCACTAGCTCTGAAATCGCTATCTTTACCTTCATTAAATTCTGCCCGGTAGGTGGGAAAGAATTTTATGACTGATTTTAATAATCTGCTGTGTGTTGATGGAAAATGATCCTGTGCAAGCGATTCGAAACTTTTATAATTTCAGAAAAAACCCTTCGTAAAATCTTCCACAGCACAGTTTCTGGTCAGGTTGTGGTAAGCCCCCAACGAGCTAATGTTCCGCAAGTTACGATGCGCGTTGTAGCGTAATTCCGACCGGTGCTGCGCCAGCGAAAAGCAATATGACTGCGCTCATTCTTCTTCCATACTAATTTTTCGAAGGAAGTTTCCAGGAAGCAGGAAATGAGGTGGTTTGTGCCATCAGATGCTCCCCTCTCTGGAAAATGTTTCGTGATGGATGGATTCTGTTGTCGACAGGTGATATTACACGTCATGCTTTATTTCTGAGCGTCAAGATTAATTTCTTCGCGATTTTCCGATGCTTTTCTTTCGAATTAAATGATTTTGTTGTGAGCTGTTGAGAAAATTTTGAGCTTTAAATCCATGAAGTGAGGACTACCAGATACGTTTTTCCAACGGGAAATTAGTTACATAAACCAACAAAAAATGCTTCTATTTTATAACACATTTTAGTCAAATATTAAAATGCTCAATTCAAATTTTTGGTAGTTAAATAGTGCTACAAGAACGTCTTTTTGCGGAGATTTTGTAGTACATCATAAAAACAAATTTGAGAGATTCAATGACGACAAGCATGTACATTCTGCGTAGTAATGTGTCACTTAACCTTACTATCTACCATCTAACAATAATTGTTGGTCATATGAGCTACCTTGCTTTTATGGAAACTGCCAACGGATGAATAAATTTTTAAATGAATAAAATTAATGAATAAGAGCATTCACGATTACTGCCATAAAAACCACCGATGACTGAAAGAGAAATGCCGGGATGGATACCTACAAAAAGTCTGCATTCAATATGATGTGTCAATTTGATTATATATGAAGAAATGCTTATTAGCGATTTGAAGTCGGTATTTCAAGTTCATGCAAGCTCTGTTGCTGTGCTTATATAACTTCGTTATTGATTTATGTCTTAATGCGGTCTATCTTCAGCAGCTTTGTCTCAAGTTTTTCCATTAATGGTCGTCATTAAGATTCTAGTGACTAAAATGGTACGATTCACTTCTCAACCATGTTCTAGACTTAAATAATACGATTTTCTCCTTAACCAATCATATAGTGGCTGAAATAGTACGCATCACTTCCCAACCTTTGTTCTGGTGACTTGAATAATACGATTTTCTCCTTAACCAATCATATCGTGGCTGAAATAGTACGCATCACTTCCCATCCAATGTTCCGGTGACTTGAATAATACGATTTTCTCCTAAACCAATCATATAGTGGCTGAAATAGTACGCATCACTTCCCAACCTATGGACCGGTGACTTGAATAATAAGATTTCCCTTCAACCAGTCTTCTAGCAGCTGAAATAGTATGAATCACTTACGACCAATATTTTAGCGACCTTGATAACACGATTCTCCCTTCAACCAATTGAAATAGCGTGACTGGCAGCCGTAATAGAATGCAATGATTTATTCAACAAATAGCGGAGATCTGCACGGACACACTGAAAGTATAATCTTTATTTAAGGACGAAGGGTTTTGGTGTATACTTTGGGATGGCTTGTAAGATTTAGAATTTCTAACGTAAATAGCTTAGCAAATTTTAAAAGAAATTTTGAAGGAAGAGAAACTTAAACTCTTGATGAAAATCTATTCAGAATGAAACTTTTTAAAGAAAGGTTTTGAGCTTATTCTCCTTTTCAGGAGCTTAATTTAGAGTTCACAGAGCGATCCTTCCTACTTTTACAGCGCTTTCATTCAGAGATGCTGAAAAATTAATCTTATTCATTCACCGAAAATGAGCCGATTCATCTGAATCAATTTTTCCAACTCAGCCCAAAAGGTGGGTCGTCTTGATTTAATGAGAACGTTCGTACTCGACGCCCGGGGCTGCAAAACGGCCAAGATTTCAGACTTTCCATTGAGAATTTCTGGATGCTTGGATTGAAGCGTCGAGGCGAGATGAGACAATGAACAATGACTGCAGTTTTCTGAAGAGAAAGATCAAGATTCTGCGTCTGCATTCTGTGCTGTTCATCTCTGAGGCAAAAAGCGCAGGGAAGTTTTCGGACACAAAGGTCGGCTTCAGAGCAGGAGTTCATTGAATGGAGAGACTGACTTAGAGGCATCGATATAGAGAATTTGACCAGATAGACCTAAGATAACGTTTAAGAACGTTTCGACGGGTCAGGTTACAGACTTACATCAAGCTCAAGTTAAAGTTCATGGACTTGCGATGATTTTACTGGGTTTGTAATTTTCAAGTTTTTGTACACTTTGTGCCAAAACAGTCGGTATAACGTCTGAAAGCAACAGCTATGTTGTTTAATGTTGATAAAAAATGTGGAGTAGTTTGTGAGGAGGAAAAAAATAACTCAAAAGTATTGGGATTATTTTTGCGAAAGTAAAAACGGAAGCCACTGTAGTGCAAAAGACTTTTCGCTTGCAGAAAGAGGCTTCGTTGTTTTTCGTTCTTTATGTCGAAGCAACGATTACATAAAAACATTCGAGTGTTACAGGTCGTCAGATGCCAACAGCATGTTGAGAGTTTCTGGCCAAGAGACCTCGAATCTCGATTCAAATATTGCGATTGCCCACATATACTTTCACCTGATCATTTGGCCAAAGAGGCATGCTTGTAGGTAGAAACATTCTCTGATTTGTAACTGTTTTGATGACTCAAAAATAGGTCTAATTTGTTTCAATTATGAGATATTCACTCAGAAGTGAGTTAAGCGAGACTCAGAGTTCGAAGCGAAAGCATTTGAGGGAATAAGATTTTTTATCTTGGCGAAATCAACGCTAAAAATATGTTAAGATTTTTGTTGTCAAACACATTGGTCTGATGAAGAAAGCCAGTGTGTTCAAACGAACGGTTTGCATCGGAGTTACTGCAGCAGGCGATCTCTTCTTAAGGTCATGAGGCTTCTGATGTGTTTGCCGGTAGATTTTTTATTTTTAAATGACCTCGTATAATACGTGGACTGTTTTTCTCCTACATTAGCATCTCTGAGACATTAATTAGCTGGGAGTGATAGAAACTCAGTTTAAAGTATACACAAACTTTAAATTATCCTGAAAATTTTACCTAATGTAAAGCACAGAAGTAAACACGGCTACCTTACAATGAATCAACCTACACTAACATAGCTTTCTGAAGCCAATTCTTATTTAAATTTACCGAGGTGGTCTGACCATTCAGCACACACAGGCTGCCGGTGAAGACAGAGGCTCTAAACGGCGTGGCAATTGCTGCAGGGCGCACCAGAGCTCAGACGTCTTCAATGGGCCTTTGAAAGACCGAATTATCCATACAGGGCAGCTAAACTGGCATGAAAAGACCCATCTTGAGGTGGAAACGGTGAAAACTAAAATACAAGACGTGCGCTCGCAGAAATTTTGCATGAATACAACATCGTTCAGGAATCCTGCCGTTCGCAGTGGTATTTTCAGTATCTGCTTTCAAAGTGCAGTATGATTTTTCATTTGCTGAACAAAAAAAAATGCTCATGCTTACTCGCTCTTGTTCTTAATCTGTCCACAGCTTTTTTGTTACGCAAAACCTGTGTGGAGCGTCCATTTAATGAAAACAGTCCAAATAATTAAATTACACAAGAGACCAATTAAGTTTGGAAAATAACAGTGAGTAATCTTCGCAAAAAAATAAATCATTCATAATTTTTGTGATGTAATTTCTCCATTGAATTATTGGTTGAAATTAGCTTCGTGGTCGCTGCGGTACGCTGTTTTTCACTTATCTGAATTACCTGTTTTTACTTGTAGAGGCAGCTAATATTTTGGTCATTTTAAATCGCACACCAGGTCATTATTTTAAAATGTTGCATGATCTTTAGCTACGAAAATTTTTTGATGGACTTTTATTCCATGCCTAAATGGAACTCTTGTTTCAACAACTCTTTGTTAGTTAGTCAATAATGAGGTTATTTAAAAAAAATCTTGTTTGATAGCTTGACAAAAATACTTTGAAAATACTTTCTTGTTAATCTTAAAGAACAAATTTTCCGTGTAATTACTGTAACTCATTTCTCAAGAAACCTTAAATTACACCGAAAACATAGCCAGATAAAAGAAAATCATGACGGCATGTGTTTTTAAATACATGTGAGCGACTTCAGAACAACTTTTCCCTGCTATTACCCCCTTATTTTCCGGATGAAACTTTAAATTACATTAAAAACACAGCCAGGTGAAAGAACACCATAATGGCAGGTGTTTTTAGATACATGTGAACAAATTTAAAACAATTTTTTCTTGCCATTGCCATTATTTTATCCTTATAACACTTTAAATTACATCGAAAACACAGCCAGGTGAAGGAACACCATGATGGCATGGGTTTTTAGATACATGTGAACAATTTTAAAACAACTTTTCCATGCCATTGCCATTATTTTTTCCTTATGACACTTTAAGTCACGTCGAAAACACAGCCAGGTGAAGGAACACCATGATGGCAGGTGTTGATGGGCACCTCATGAAAAGATCTCGAGTAATTGTAGGTCTGTCAACAGCATGATGGAGTCTCGCAACTTGTAGCAGACGCTCAAACCGTGATGGATGGAGGCAAGTTGTCTGTCTGCCTCAGAAGTGGCTTCCAAACTGCCTGTCATCTGCAACGTTGCTCTTTGCAGTCAAAAACTGGAGCCGAGTTGCGTTTTCTAGTTTTTCCTACTTTCTTCGGCTGTTTAAGTTTATTTCTTGGAAAGAATGAAAGGTTTTCGACATTTTTTTTTCGGTAATAAGATGAAAATGAAAACCTTGAGTAATGACTTTGTTGATTGCGTTTAGTTGAATGATTTGCCGATGAAAATACTTCAATTATTCTATTCATGAAATTTTGTTAAATAAATTATTGTAAAATACTATATTTATTCAAGTCATGTTTCAACATTGCAGCTTACGCTAGTTATATTAAAAAATTGCAAAAAATAATTTGATTCAATTTTTCCCGTGTTTTTATTTTCGTACTTTTTGAGAAATATGTTCACATTACTCTCTTGTGAAACAGAAGTGTTTAATTTTTATGAAATAACAAGATCATGGCTCGTGATTTAGGGGAAATTAGACACAAGTTCAGTCTATGGTTTTTATATATGAGAATTAGTCACTTTCATAGCAGTTTCAATTATGGTTTCTTTACTGTAAATACCCAATGTTGAAACTTTGGTGCAAATATTTACGACAATTGATCTACCATTGAACTACGTGACAAGAGGCTGAAATGCTGTAAGCACGACTAGAATTAGATAAAATAAATCAACGAAAGGAACAATCAGAGAATGCTAAGTAATGCTAACGAACCCAATAATTTTTTGTGAGGGCCCGGAATTCTAGCAACAGAACGATACACAAATAAATGGCATACACAACTCAAGCAACGAGGTTATATCGGGGAGTTGAGAATCCTTCGGCGTTTGAAAAAAGTTCAGCAAAGAAATTCTCTTTACAGTACAAAAAGGCAAAATATAGGTCTTCTGGTTATATTGAACGAAGATCTTCATAGTACAAAAAGGCAAAATATAGTTGTTCTGGTAATAGTGAAAGAAGATCTTTATAGTGCAAAAAAGCAAAATATAGGTTCCTGGTTATATTGAACGGAGATCTTAATAGTACCAAAAGGGCAAAATATAGGTCGTCTGGTTATATTAAACGAAGATCGTAACAGTACAAAAAAGGAAAAGTATAGGTCTTTCGGCTGTTTTGAACGAAGATCTTAACAGTACAAACAGACAATATATAGTTGTTTTGATTATAGTAAAGGAAGATCTTAACAGTACAAAAAGACAAAATAAAATTGTTCTGGTTATAGTGAAAGATGATCTTAACAGTACAAAAAGGCAAAACAAAGTAGTTCTCGTGATATTGAACGAAGACTGAACTATAAGAGCAATTCATTTGCTTTTAGAAAGTTGCTCAGTAACTGAAAAGATAAAACTGGAAAAAGAAGTTTGTGAAGTGCATTCAAGGTTTTTGCGTTGCGTTCCACTGAGTAAACAAGGCGTGTAAGCCTTTATGTGCTTGTGGCTTCAATAATTATCTCTTTATTGCTACATGATTTCTGTGTTTGGGGAACTCATAGCAAAATGAAGTGAAGCCAAAATAATGTTAAACAATATGTGCGGATTGTTGTTTTGCTGCCTGTAATTTGACATATTCGACAGGGAATTATTTTTGGCATCGCAAAGGGGAAACAAAACAATCAACCGCTGAATTGGGCTGCGAGAACAGCACTCGTGTTTATGGCACTGACGGCCAAGTAATGGAAAAAAAATCAGAACTCAGTATTATCATTAAAGTACTTTGTTTTTGTTCCCTGAAACTTCCATAATAATTATCTACAAGTATACTGTCAATAATGTATTTCCTTAATCATTTCTTGAAATCATTTCGTCAATTGTGTTTATTTTAAACCAGTTTAAATGATAATAAAACAGCTTTTCATGAGTTTTCCAAAAAATTGAACTTGAATCTTCGTGAAAAATTGATTTTTTTTTGTGTTTCGGGTTTTTAACTTGCTAATTTGTCAGTCCAGAAATGTAGAATTTGTCATACATGATGATCTTGAGTAGAGTTTTAGGAATGTCATGAGGAATTATTTGATATAATGAATGTTTACTTGAAAATCTGAAAAATACATCACAGAAAAAGTACGCATAATACCAATTTACGATATAGACGGCTCATAAGTACGTTTTCAATGAAATAATGTTATAATTAAACATCAGAAACTCTTTTTTCTTAAATTACATTATATTTTACTAAGATCACACTAGGGATTTCGAAAAAACTCTCATCAACGTAAAGGGTGAAGAATCACGGATTTCTCCAGAGTCTCTGACTTTTAAGCAAACTTTTTCCTCGAGTATTCTCCATCATTTTAAAATTCAATATTTAAATCTAAGGTTAAATCTCCGTAGACTTTTAGTCGAACTTTAACTTTGCTCTTGAGCAAATCTAGTAATATAATTAAAATTAGGTAATTAAATCTTAGGTCAAATCTCCGTAGACTTTTAGGTGAACTGGGATTGAGCCAGCAATAGTTTTAATAAAAAGTGTTAATCAATTATGTCTTATAACTTGGTGTTGAGAAAGCAAATAGAATGAGAATGGTGCAAATAATTTCTTACTTATACTTAATCGAAACGAAACAGTTTTACTCTGTCCATTCCTTCGCAGCGAATGACGCAAAACTGGCGAGTTGGTTGCTGCAATGTTGTGCCTTCCACGCTTCCGACATCTTTGTTCTATTTCGTTGGTGCAGAGTGGGTGTAATTACATCTCATTTTAATGTTCATAAGTGTAAAAAATGTAGGATCCGATAAAAATAAGAGCCAAGTATCTTTATATATCAAATTTACGAATGTTTTTCAGGAAAATAATACTTAGATATTTTCATATGATGGTATTGATGGATGCACTAATACGCAAAATATTATTCATAACTCTGGGAACACATTTCAATGTCTTTAGAAATACAATCTAGGTGAAAAATATTTACAGGTGGCACACAAGAATAGGCAGCTTCAAATCTCTGCCCCATTGGCACGTGAGCTGTTACGTTCAAGTATTATTATATTTGGATTGTATGAATAACTCAGATGTCTTATGGAACCGCAGGAACGCTAATAATGTAATGTAAAAATAACTATTCCACCAGTAAAAGAAAAATAGCAAACAACAAAACAACATTCATGAGCGACATCAATTGAGCTGCTCTTCACGTACTAATAACACCTATGCAATCTTACTCGACATGAAGACAGTACTGTTTGATTCAAACGAAAGCATTTAGTTCATGTCATTTCCTCCGACTCACCATACGCTTCGAACGTTCGCAGTAATTTACGGGCTAGCACTTTTAGAAAGAACCTTCAATTAAGCGGCAGGGTGCAGTCCTAGCTCTTCATCACGCCTGACACGAGTGTCGACTTGTGCAGTTTTGCGTTGTGAGAGGGTTTCCGTGTCACGCCGGCCGCTGACAAGGAGCTTTTAAATGTGGACTTGAGAGTCGAAGCGCAGCGTGGTTGGGCAGCAGAGATGTTCTGCGTGTCAGGGAGGCGTGAAATGAACACTCTGTGATGGGATGTTCCTTTCCGAGCGGGGAATAATGAGTGGGAAATGTTTTTTTTTCAAAGAAGAGCATGAAGGTTTTTTATGAAACATTATTTAGAAATCACAGGGGACAATAGTTCTTTATTTCAACTAGGATAAATACTTTCAAAAAAACATGATTTAAGCCTGACAGTGCTTCGATTGATTCGCTTGAAATATGAGGTAACGGAGAAATGTCCGAGGTCCCCAGAGAGTTTAGATGCACAGGAAACTTTATACAACAATGCAGCAAGTTCTTCAACTTTTAATTATAAATATTATCCTTTTTTATTTTTAATGCAGGATCAGATCAGAATCAGAATTCTGTACTTTAAATCTTAAAATAAATACAAGAGTTTAAACTATGCTCTCTTCTAAACGTTCAATCTACAGTGGGCAGAGTTGCAAGCGTTCATTTTTTTAATAGTAAGTTACAAACCCAGACATCAAGGAAAAATTTAGCTTCATTTTGCATCAGTAAACACAAGAGGATATCTGCATTCTGACAAATTGACTTTAAATTCTAAATCAATTTCTGTACAAAACAACACAGAAAACACGAGGAATTTTTTTTTTCTATTTCACCTGTTGGTCTCATTGAGATGCTTGCGCTGTCGTTCGCCAGCGTAGCAATGCTCAAACTTTGTGTCTTTGTGATGCACTTGAATACGAAAAGAACATCCTGCGATAAATTTAAATGAACTGATGGAACACCATTGTTGCGCTTTCAGCAACGAAACCCATGTTCAATATGGATAACCTCACCCTAAAATCCCATGAATCCGACTTACAGCACATACCGTACATATCTTGTCTACTTTGGATTTGCAATTATCATCCTCCGCTTGCTAAAAACCACAAGCTTCTTACATGTTCATCTTGTTTGGTCGCAAACCATTGTATTCATCTCAAACATGCTCTATAACCTGTGCTCTTTCATAAATGTATTTTGCTCCCTTACATCATTTGCACCATCTTATGTTCGTATATGAAATTTTAGTATCTATGCAAGTCAACGCCAGCCTTCGCTTTAAAGTACACATTTAATTGAAGATGCTAGACGCGTTTATCCTCAGTTATGATTAACTCATATAATTCACAGGTATAATTAACAAACATTTAAATTTGCTTGACGGAATTGATTTAGCTGTACTCAAGTAAACGAATCAGTCACAACAACGCAACATAACTACCTCGGTATGGTGCCGCAACAGAGCTCGAGTGACACACTCCTCAGCTGGTGCAAGCTCAAGTAATTCCATGAAAGGACTGTGCCGGACGACACAATAAGTGCTTCATTTGAATTGCTAACGACGGCAGGCTCGCGTAATTCATTCAATTTTTCGTCTGAAGGAGAACGCAAATGAGAGATGTTTTGAGGTCTGCTATCTGGTAATGATGCGAGCTGGGCCGTGTTGCAGAGGGAACTTCACGGCAGGCCGCTGTTACGAGATCTGTTCCGAAGTCAGGTGCGCGCTTCGCGATGAAATGCTCTTATTGAAATTGTTATTGTTATAGGACTTCATGTAGCCGTCGGAACCTATTTTGAAAGGGGTGTCATTATTTTGAAATTTCCTCTTTGTAGTTGAAAACATTTTTTTGTTGTTGTGGTCAACCTTATCGTTACGAAGTTTATTAAGTTTCTCACTCGTACCTTTTTTGGTACCCCATATGCCTTATTTTTCGATTTAAGATTACTGCATCTCTCTGATATAGAGATATCTCGCTTACTAAGATAACAATAAGGATAAAGTTATGACTTACTATAAGGTCACCGCTAAGTTTCGTGAAGGCTTTAATTAAGGAAGTTGGGTATGCTTCAATGGAATTGATTTGCTAGCAACATAAGGGAAAAACATTAGAAAAAAGATTTTTTGCCTCAAAGCTTGATTTGAATGACATTCATGAATTTTTAATAATGAAAAATACATCATTGATCAAAAATGAATTTGTAATAAATAAATAAATACATTTCTATTAAATATTAAAGGCCATTAAGGTGCGTACAGGTACATCGGTCAAAATTTTGTCTTTTAATGGGACAGAATGTTTCTCTTCCTCATCGACTCAACTTTGAACATAACTTAACTAAAGCGATTTTTCAATTTAACTCAAGCCTCAAATTGCATTCATGTTCTTACCCTTAAATTAGACCGATTGTAAATAAGGCACATTTAATATTTTATTTCATAGCCTTTAAATGTTCAGGATTTTTCGAAAACGATTACTTTCTGAATTCAACTTGGCATAACAGTTGATAAATTTATTCGGTCCATAAAGGAACTCGAGTGTATCATTGATTGTGATCTGCTCAATACTCAACAGGTACGTGGTGTTCTACAATATTTATACACAACATAATACCAATTAATTATGTGCACTACACGCTTCAAAATAATGCGGCATTGCTTCATTTTATCATACCACTGCATTTTTTGGCACAAGCTTGGTTTAATTTTTTACACAGAACTCTTGCAAAATATTTTATTTACAGTATGTGCTAGAAGGTCAGACAGATGTTGAGGACGAATTGATAAATTGCTAACATGCAGGAGTAAAATATTTTACAGACAACACCACATAAAAAAACACAAAATAGGTAGCCTCAATGCTTTCCTTGTGTCCGGTTTATGTTTTGTTGCTCGAATTGCAGAAAAGAGGAAGTCATTTTGAGATTCGACAAAAATTTTCCCGATATTGTTTGTTTATTCTAATTAATAGGCATCAGGTACAGTATAAATCAGTTAGTGAAACTAGAATATTCAGTAATTTTCAATTTTTACTTAGAAAGAACAGCAAAGACCATAACTCTTCGATATAATTCAAGATATGAAATATTTACGAATTTTGCAAATCCTCATTCTCAAAAACGTACTTGTTTAAGAGACGTGAGAAGATTTTCATACCGATAGTTTTTGACTACAAAACCCCAAACGACGAGGTTAGTCTACAAAAATGTACTGAAATACTTTACAATTTAGGTGCACACATGCCATGTTAAACACTCTCATTAAAGATGCTCACATGTTTAATTTCTTATCCAATTTACTCCATAATGTGTTTCCAAAGTTCACTTTCGAGTTGCAGTCCTGAAGTCGGAGACAACTTGATGTCAGTGCCAGGCTAATGGCGGAGGCTGTAATAACAGCACAATAGCAATAAATGTGACGGTAAAGAGCTAATAGAAATCGTCAAAAAAACTCACAAGCTTGTAGTCACACGAGAAGCAAAACCCCGACGACATGAAGCCCGCACTTGCCAGTGGCCACATCACAAATTAAATAAAATGGACCCTCAGAATATTTCATTTTCAATCGCGTTACAATATCAAGTCTAGGCCTCGGTAGTTTTCTATTAAATTTAAGTCGCATCATCGTCCAATTAATCCTTCTGGATCTTCGCTAAGGGCGCTTATTCTTTGGAGGGAAGAGGGGACAACGCTATGACCAAGTTAGTAGCTCCATGTCAAGAGCAATAATGCACTACTCGCTGAACTTATCACTAACTTCACGGAACTGGACTTACGCTGCATCACCCGGAAATTCCGTGCATTGCGAAATGAGCAAAGTAGAGACTGCTCTGCTCGGAAGTGAAGAGCATCCTCTGCTGAAGTGAGGATTGCACGGGCTACAATTGATTCGATGCTTCAGAACGAGCTCATTAACACAATATTGACATTGCCTAATAGTATTGCCATGCCAAATAGTATTGCAAGCCTATATTATGTAACAATCTAAGAGAAAAAATGTAAATATAAAAGTTATCTTATGATTTTAGTGACCATATCCGTAACGTGGATGATTTGATTAACAATTTGAAGTTCATTTTAAAGTCGAATACTAGTGATGAGCTGAATAACTGTAGGCGTTATGATTTCATGTTCAAAGTTCATCGCTAATAAAAGTCCTGCTTAATTTCGCCAGCGAATCAAGAATTCTCTTAGCGAGGTCACGCTTTTTCAAAAATTCGATGCATGTGAAATAAAATGAACGTAAGTGTTGTTGTTTATGCGTGGCCTACATTTTATTTCACGTGAATGCAAAATTAGAATAGTTGGAACAAACGCCATGCTCTCCTCAGAAAGCAGCATAAAATTCCCAAAAACTTACGCTCACGTACTACGCACCTACGCAGACGTCCCGTGCACTTACGCACCTACGCATAACTTCTTATGCACTTACGCACCGACGCACAACTTCTTTGTGTTGTTTCAGTAATTTGAAGTATGTCAAGCCGCCATTTGCGGGACAACTAATTTGGTTTTCAGCGGCTTCAAAAATCTAAAATTGAAGAGCCCTGGAGTGAAATTGGATCGCCTCGAAAACCTTAACTACTCCACATCAGTCATGTCGAATATAATTGAAAAGAAGTTTGCCTTGACAGAATACCACATGTTTCACTTTACGTTGTTGCCAAACACTGATTTAATCACGCAGAGTTCTTTCTCGTAAATTGCGAACACTAGAGTTTAAATGTGCAATAAAGCAGCAAAGAAAAGTAAATCACACTGAAAGCTGATTCAGCATTTAAATTGAAGCCTGTCAAGTGCTTTCCAGAGTAGATGCCAGGGAAATATAGACTAGTGTCCAAGAGCAAAACTCTCCATGGTAATTAACTTGCCTTTATTAGTGGCACCCATTTAGTAGCAAATTTTTGTTCTTTCGCAATGAAAGCCGTAGCCTCGTAACTTGCCTGCTCGGTCCACTGAGTTCATTTAATGTTCACACGCCAAAAAACGGATGCTAAATTGTTTTACCGGACTGCCTTTGTTGTGAATCTTTTCGCTTTTATAGAATGCCCTTGTTTATTTCTAAGCCCTCGTTCAACTCTTAAGATCGGTGTTTGGAATTATTTGCTTTGATAAAAAAATTAAAAACAAGCAAGTCTCTGCATAAAATTGAGTTCCTTCGATCGACGTGATGTATTCACTCTATCCACTTTTTCTGGTTGCGACAAAATGTCGCCATGGTTGTAGTCATTGAGATTATGCAAAAACGATGGGGGGATTTTAGTTGCGCAATGAAAGGTTTGCGACCCAGCTTGTGGCGGGAAAAGTTACAGCTGCAAACAGCTCTTCATCTTTTACAATTAGCAGCACTTTGTACAATTTCATACATAGGATCGAATGAGAAAATAAAAGAAAGGAAAAACAGTGATGTTAATTTCTCTGCTCAGTGGGGATGATTTGTGTGCATGGCGACAGTGAAATAAATTGTCAACACATTAAAACACCGGTTAGCCTAATGAAGTGCGGAGACAGATCGCATTGAATTTTTTTCTTTGAGTTTGGTAATAATTTGCCTATGAAATTCAAAGTGCACAGCGATCTATCGCAAAAAAATTAAAATATAAATAAATGTCTAGAATAAAAATGAACGACGTTTTGGAACCTTTACATCCGTCACATCCTCCAAATGACATTTCAGAATACCATGCATTGATTTCTGCGCTATTAGTGCATATTCAGAAATTTACGACGATTTGCACGTTATGTTGCAGGAGAAAAAACGTTCCATTAAGAACAGATTAACGGGAAAAAAATATGCTAGGATCCTTCATTTCTATACCTGATTTTGTTTTCTGGGAACATAGGGAGAGGCAGGCATCGCTGAAAAATTACTCTTTTTTGCCAAACAATGAGGAGCTTCGACTGGAGTGAAGTCGGCGCTGCAGCTCATCAATTACGTGCCCAGCCACCAACTTGTGGCGATTTGTTTTAAGAACTTCCAGCGGGGCGGCGATATATTAAGAACTTTCAGCAGGGCGTCGATGTCTTAAGAACTTCCAGCGGGGTGGTGATGTTTAAAGAACTTCCAGCGGAGCGGCGATACTTTAAGAACTTTCAGCAGGGCGTCGATGTTTTAAGAACTTTCAGCAGGATGTCGATGTTTTAAGAACTTCCAGCGGGGCGGCGATGTTTAAAGAACTTAAAAGCGGCGCGGCGATGTTTTAAAAACTTTCAGCAGGGTGTCGATGTTTTAAGAACTTTCAGCAGGGTGTCGATGTTTTAAGAACTTCCAGCGGGGCGGCGATGTTTTAAGAACTTCCAGCGGGGCAGCGATGTTTAAAGAACTTGAAGCGGCGCGGCACACCGAAACAGCACAGCAAGCCTCTCAGACCGGGCTGGAGAGCGTGAGAAATGAGCTCTTAAACTCTTCGTTTTCGTAAATCTGTTTTCCAATCGATGGAATGGATTAAAATTGCTTTCAGGAAATTAGTTTGTCTCGGACGGATGTGGTGACTGTAATACTCTACTATGTTATCACTGTCTTTGTGATTTGAGAAGAATTTTTGCAATATTTTGGCATGGTAACGGGGATAGAGGTTGAGGAGTGGAACGCTCTGATAGTGATTGTAGTCTTGACAGATAGTAGTTTCTCATTTATGTTTACCATATTACGACATCCAAGTCACTACTATCTGAAGAGAACTGATAGCAGTTCATTAGTTGATGTGTTCACAACTGATGAAGAGAATCATGAAAACTTTATTATTATAAAATTAAGCCTCTGACTATCGAAGGAAGTTCAATCTAATCTGACTCATCCGCGCACGATCTTTTCTCACGAGGTTCTTAGGACAATTTGAGTTTCTACAAATTACCATCAGAATTAATGTTAGTAATGCTAATCATCACTGATTTTTAAGCAGGTTTCGAAAAACTGATGGAATGACATTTGCGAAGAATGAGAAAGATGATACAAAGGGAACACTATCTCAACTGAATATCAAACATAAAATGATAATACGCCCCGATTTCTAAACGCCAGGATAGAACACTCAAGTTCATTTTAGTGATGTGAATTGATTGGTAGCTGAAACGTTGGTACAACTGTGCTAACTCTTAAAGCTGTACACAAAAATTTGTAAATATAGCGGTGTAACGTTTAAGTTTAATTCATCCCTGCTAATTGATCACTACACAAAGTTTTTGCACAACCGATCTTACTCCTGCAAAAAATGGTTGAATACATTTTTTTACTACTTTAGTTTTATACTTCAGCTTTCATCGGTGTCAGTGAGGTATCATATGAATATTTTTAAACTGAAGAAATTGTACCAAACAATCCTAAACTCAAAGTTATAGGTTATGAAATTGTGTTTTTGTCAAAGTAAATAGCCCTCCTGCTTCGCTATTTCAAACGAACGTGTAAGCTGTTTTTCAAGTTGAGGAGACATTTATATTTTTTTTTGAGAAGATTAACTATTAATATTTATTTCAGATGACCTATCATTATTTTAATTGGTGAAGACCTTTGCCATCTAATTTGGGAAAACCTATTATTATAATTACGGAGAATACTTTTGTTTGAATTCGATAACTCCGAAGTGTGCAACACACCTCAGCAGTAAATTAATTTGAAGCAAGAAAAAATAAATTTGCTTTCGATTACAAGACAGCTTCAACGTCCGTCTTGCATTTTCTCGCAGACTAAAAATTGTCATACGTGAAATTTGAGAGCTTCATGACGCTTACAGATTTGTTTATGTACGACTAAAATTTTATAAAGCACAACAAAGCTAATTTTTGAGTAATCTAAGTTTTATTTAAAAACTGCCACGAAAAATCTGAAGCAAATGGCAATAAAATCAAACCACAATGCAGTCAATGCTGATAAAATTATCAATGCTCGCGACAGTTTTCTAGAATTTATAAATGTGCAGTCAATCTATGAAGATAGCAATCCTAGATATGAATCCAGTGTGATTTAAATTCTCTTATTTCACGCATCAAAGTTAATTAACATGATGCTTTTTGCGCAGCCTGCCAGAGTAATCAGGACTTGCTAATCACAATGCTATGATGGGTTGCACCGAAAAAATTCTTGAGTGGGTGACTTTTATTTTCCTACTTTATATTTATTTACCACTAAGGCGTGTTGGACATATCGGAGTCATCGAATTCATACAAAAGTTTTCTTTGCAATGCTGATGATAGGCCTCGTTTCAGTAGAAAATTGGATTCTAGCGCCGTAACATCTTTGTACGTTGCTCAATGCTCACGTGAGATTTTAAAAATAGAAGTGAGCAGAAATAATATTTTAATGGAAGGTTACAGCGAAAAACAAAAAAGTGTTTGCTCTAGAAAGAAACATTTAGGATGCAGTGTTATTATGTTTCCTGAAGGGTATGAGAAGCAAAATCTCTTTAGTTTAAGTTTAACTCTAATTAAATTTAGATCATGTACTTGAAACCAAATAGGTGCAATTTTGGTGATAAAGAATTGAAAAGAATTAAGATTTCCTGAAACGAAAGTTAACGAACGCAAAATCATGGAATAAATTTTTTGATACAACTTTACCGAGGCAATTCCGATGTTCAGTGCAACACATTAAAGTCATAATCTGTCAGAATTCAGTAGGAGTAACGGAAGTAAAAAATCTTAGTGCTGTGTTGCAGAAGAAAAGGTTTTGTATACCACGTTCATTTTGAATAAAAATTATTAAAAGTTAACTAAAATTTTGCTTATGAACAATTTGAAGCATACGTTTGAGAACAAAGATAGCTGGTTCTTTGACTACATTGAAAGACATCTGAAAGATTGAGCTCACGACCGAGGCTGGCTCGGTACACGAAGGCTGCAAGTAGGTACGATACTACGTCTTGTTTGCATGGAGACTGCATGCAGTTGCGTCTAGTGATCATGTGGTGATAATGCAAGTGTCGGTCGCATTGCAGCTCTACAAATTTGACAACTTCCTAACGCTCGAGATGCACATCACGCGCGCCTGGTGAACATCAGATGAGAGATTCAAAGTCACGTTTTAGGTGCGAAATTTACCCTGTTGCTGTGCTGAATTAGTGAATCGTATTGGGAACTGAATTAGGAACTATTCTAGTGGGAGTGGAATCTCTAAAGGCGAGGGATGATGAGCTTAAAATGCCCTAATGAGGTGCGTCAATCATAAAAGGTGCTTCAATGACAGAAGCAGCTGTGTAGGAACTGTAATTCTGCTCAATGCATGAGATGTGATTATTAGTAAGCCTCAGTGAAATTGAGGAGGCTTACTTTGGTTCACATTTGAAGTGTATAAAGGTTGTAGTCGATTGCTTCAAAATATTGGATCACAATAAATAAATAAATGAAATAGATTGATTTCTGGGAAATCTCACTTTCAGGATAAAAAGGAAAACCAACGTGGCTA
>JACJUY010001408.1:40418-50460 GCA_014220935.1 Platorchestia sp. MABIK | reverse complement strand
ATCCGAAACGTTTGTTGTTTTTTATCATGATATTCTTAGCCACGTTGGTTTTCCTTTTTATCCTGACAATAAATAAAAATCCGAACAAGTAAGACGATTATACATAGTTGGAAATACATACACGCTTCTTGATAGTTATTCGCTCACTGCTTGCAATGATTAATGCATTATAAACCGTTCATCACGCGACGTTTATGCCAATTGAGTAATGTGAGCACACCGGGTTAAACTTCGTTAGCCTAATCAAATAATTGAAAACATTTAGCCTTATTGACCTTCAAGCTGAATTTCCAATACATGATTTCATAAATTGATTAAAGGAATGAACAAAATTCAGTCACTTTCGTTTGAAAATTAAAATCCAATTTCAAGAAAAAGTGAGCTATGAACTTTTATCGATTTTAAGGCAACTGGAAATTTCCTCAGCGACTGCAGTGCTCTTAGATTCCAGTTTACACAGAAATTTCTACATGGCTGAAAGTTGGGAGTTTTTGAGTTAACTGTTCATTGTTTCTTATTATGAAGCGCTTTAGAATTACACTGGGGAGTGATAGACCACTGCACGCGCATAACCTGCTACCCAGGGGCGTAAAAAGAAGCTTACGAGCAAAATAAAGTGTGAGGGAACACTTTCTCATTCTTATGTCTGGTATGTTTTTCTCTATTTTACAACAGTCAACAATAAAATCTCAAACCTAAAAAAAATAAAAGATTTTAGCAAAATTGGTGTACAATTGTCGTGCTATAGCAGTGAAAAGCTTTGCATCTTTTGAAAATTAACTTGCTTGCGCAAACTTTGTCTAGAATAATTTTACCGGGAAACAAGCTCAGTTTCGGGTTATCTCATCACATTATCAGTTAACCTAAGACATTTATTACTATTTGAAAGCGCTATTAAACTTCAAATTTATTCCCATTTTAACAATTAGAAGCGGCGTTCGGAGTTAATTAAAATTTGGGAACCGATTCACTTGAGCAGCAGCTCGTGCTCTCATGTATCAAATAAAAAAAACGTAAAATCAGTGAGCATAAAATCCATTTAGGAATCCATTTATTGAATGTAAGTATCCAGATAAGTTCAACATCGAGTAAATATTTCAGTTTCAATATCGAGTCAGAAATATTCACTTTTAAAGATGATAATTTTAAGATGAGTCTTACAAAGATTCTGTCTTGTTGAACCAGTCTGAAAATAAGTCAGTCGCAGAACCATGATGAGGAGGCATGATGGATGTGATGCTCAAGGAAGTGCTTAGCTCAGGGCGAACTTTCAACTCCTCTAACACACTGATCGCAGCGTGGGCCACCGGTGGCCACGGAGGGGATTTTTATAATGCTGCTAACCAACCAGTGGTTACAAACTCAATTTTCAAACATACTTAACCACAGCTAAATGAAAGCATGATCCAGTTGATGTTTGCGGTATTAAAAATTGCTCACTATACAATTGTCTTTAAATTTGAGTTAAATATTGAACTTCAGTTTAATAACTCTTTTCATTTGTGCTTTGGCTTGTTGCCGTTACAAATCCATCGGTTAGAAATTTTCTTAAATGTTTTTTTAATCTTTTTATTTTACATCATTGACGGATTGTAGAGTTTTATCGTTGCAAGAACAATGTTCAAAGTTCTACGAAAAGCAATGTTATGGCTAATACATTCAGGAGTTACAGCGTTAGTGTTTGATTGTGGTTAGGGATTCAGAAACAGAACGAACAAATGCCTCGATATTTCATCTTATATACGTGAGTTCATGTAGGAAATAGGCCAACTCAAATCAACGCACATAAAAATGAAACTTTTAAAACTAAACATGATTTGAAAACATATTTGAAAATTCATATGCATGTTAGTACTGTGAGAAGATCTTTCTTTCATCCTTACAAAAGAATTCCATTTTCAGATTGGTCGTCCTGGAAAGTTTCTCTATTTGCTACAACCACCGACTTGTATATTTCAAATTTAATCTTGTATTTGAAGAATCTAGCACGATATTTTCAGAGCTATTCATTACACAGCTCCAAAACCTGCTGGTGCTTGAGGCATTCAATGGAGAATCCTCTCTATAGAGGATCTGGTTACGGACCTTCAAAAGAGCGCCTTCAGTGCTTTTAATCCTTCATTGAAGGAACGTCGAGAGAAGGCGAGTCTCTCAGAGTGTGAATGACATCATTGGCAGCAAGGAGGGTGTATTGGCAGTCAAGAGAGATACTGGCAGTAAGGAACGTCAAGAGGAGCCAAGTATATCAGATTATGAATAAAATTATTAGAAGTCAAGAAGAAATTACTGGCAGTCAAGAGGAAATTATTGGCAGTCAAGAGGAAATTATTGGCAATCAAGAGGACATTATTGGCAGTCAAGAGGAAATTATTGGCAGTCAAGATGGAACTATTGGCAGTCAAGAGGAAATTATTGGCAGTCAAAGGAAATTATTGGCAGTCAAGGGGAAATTATTGGCAGCCTAAAGGGAATTATTGGNGAATTATTGGCAGTCAAGAGGAAATTAATGGCAGTCAAGAGGAAATTACTGGCAGTCAAGATGGAATTATTGGCAGTCAAAAGGAAATTATTGGCAGTCAAGAGGAAATTACTGGCAGTCAAGATGGAATTATTGGCCGTCAAAAGGAAATTATTGGCAGTCAAGAGGAAATTACTGGCAGTCAAGATGGAATTATTGGCAGTCAAAAGGAAATTATTGGTTGTCAAGAGGGAATTTTAGCACTCATGAGGGAACTATTGGCAGTCAAGGAATTTCAAGAGGAGGCGAGTATCCCAGAGTATGAATGGAATTAGGAGCAGTCAGTGGTACAAGTTGCAAATGCGCTTCATAAAATCTTGTAGAAGCTTGATGACTTTCATTACATGTGAATATTTTGAGCATTCATCGACCTCATAATCTTTTTTTTTTAAATCAGCAATTTCCTGAAACCGGAAAATATTTTTCCAACTCATATTTCCATTATGTTATGGTAAATTTGATTTTCAAACCTATTGTTTCTGCTAGAAGAAGCTCATTCTGTTGCTTGAAGACATCCTGAAATTAATTTTTGAGATCATAAATGTTTTCTTTTTTCTCCGATTGACCTTGCAGGACGAGCGTGGCTGAAATACTCAAGCGTATTTTTATCTTTTTTATCTGATAGCGAGTAACATTTTTTGTCTTGTAGCCACGGAAATTTTTATCCTTGCTCAGATGATAAAATATGTGGCTTTACACATTTATTTTTCAAAAGTTAGAGAGTAGGAAAGTGTCAAAATGTCCCAATAATATTAACTCAATTGAAATGGTTGTATGAACGTGACAGTAGAATTCCATGCTTCCGTGTTTCCCATGCAAGTTATTCAAATGCAGTAATGTTCTGCTGATGCAGTAGAGCTCTGCTGGCTCCACCTGCTCACAATTCAAAGCATGCAGAACTTGCCTTACACGGCTTTTACGACGCTTCCTGTGTGATGCATGGCAGTCAAAGGTGGTGGTGGAGGATGCATTGAATTCCACCACACGCTAAGTTTGTTGCTACTTTAGCTGAAGTTTCGTAATGGAGTGAGCAAAGATATGAGGCAGTGAACAAACTCGCAACATAGTGACTGATTACACTCTGTGTAGGTCGCTTTTCACGTGTAAGTGAGAGAAGAAAAGAATGCCCAAAAGACGTGAATTTCGAGTAAATTTGAGCACATAACTTGAGAACATAACTTATCACTTCCATCGTGTTCATTCAGAACTTAGTTTCCAATAGTTCTGTCTCAAAGCGTTACTGATGAGCACAGATGTTATAGGGCTAGAAGAAACGCAAAGTCTCAGAGTTTTTTCTTATCCCTGAATGGTTTCAGTTCCCCAACTGCAGGTGGTATTTTGCTGATGAATCCTGTCTCGAGCTGAAAGAAGCGCGTCTGAGAATGCGCTGATTTTTTACCCAGTCGCTCAAAACGCTCCTCTGAAATAATATGTTATATCCTAGTCACTTCTGCTTTTCTCTGAAAATCCCCAGTGATGCACAACACTGACATCACGTGTTCAGTCCGTATGCGTGCACAATGTTTAATTTGGTCGAACCAATGATGTGGTGACATGGTTCACACTCGAGCAGACGGGAGGCTGGGAGGCAGATGCGATCCATAGCTAGGTAGTCGAATTTATTCTGGGCTGTCAAGTAGCATCTTCTTTATTCCGCCGTCATCTAAGCTTCTTGTTATTTCATCTACCTCAGGTGACATTCCTCTCATATCATCTGCCTCAGATGATGTTCCTCCTGTAATATCATCTACCTCAGATGATATTACTCTTGTAATATCATCTCCCTCAGGTGACATTCCTCTTGTAATATCATCTACCTCAGGTGACATTCCTCTCATATCATCTGCCTCAGATGATGTTCCTTCTGTAATATCATCTACCTCAGATGATATTACTCTTGTAATATCATCTACCTCAGGTGACATTCCTCTTGTAATATCATCTACCTCAGATGATATTCCTCTTGTAATATCATCTACCTCAAATGATATTACTCTTGTAATATCATCTACCTCAGGTGACACTCCTCTTGTAATATCATTTACCTCTGATGATATTCCTCTTGTAATATCATCTACCTCAGATGATATTACTCTGGTAATATCATCTACCTCAGGTGACATTCCTCTTGTAATATCATTTCCCTCAGATGATATTCCTCTTGTAATATCATTTACCTCAGATGATATTACTCTAGTAATATCATCTCCCTCAGGTGAAATTCCTCTTGTAATATCATTTCCCTCAGATGATATTCCTCTTGTAATATCATTTCCCTCAGATGATATTCCTCTTGTAATATCATTTACCTCAGATGATATTTCTCTTGTAATATCATTTACCTCATATGAAATTACACTTGTAATATCATTTACCTCAGATAATATTACTCTTGTAATATCATTTACCTCAGATGAAATTACACTTGTAATATCATTTACCTCAGATGAAATTACACTTGTAATATTATTTACCTCAGATGATATTACTCTTGTAATGTCATCTACCTCAGGTGACACTACTCTCGTTATATCATCTTCCTCAGGTGACACTCCTCTTGCAATATCATCAACCTCAGATGATGTTCCTCTTGTAATACTATCTACCTCAGATGATATTCCTCTTGTAATATCATCTACTTTAGATGATATTTTAAGACATTTCGTTTCGTCCTCTACCTCAGATATTGGGAAAACCAACCGAGACTCTCTGCAATAGAAGCTACACGGGTCGTTTGTTCCTTGTCGAGTCATCGCCTCAAGTATCCTGTACCTAAACAAGATCATGAGAGTTACACGCAGTCCCTTTAAATACAAAACTAATATAGAGTATATAGGTTCATTAGTACCCCGTAGTATGTTGTTCATTAACGAAGGGTGAATTAGCCGGGCGGCCGGCTGCTCGTCATTATTTCCCCCGGAGGAGCAATCAGATTAGCTCGACATTATCTCCTGCCCTGATAGAATTTGCTCTACCTGACATGTCCATCAAGATGAACCTTATCCAAATTGCTCACTTCACTGACAGGATCAAAGAAGCTTTTTCTATTTGATAATTATAATTAGTATCAAAGTACACAGAAGAATTGAACTATGCTTCAAAAACTTGTGGCTTATTAGATAGGAAATTATACGAAGGGGATGATTTAGCAAATAGAGAATTAGAAGATCGATGTCAGTACCGTGCTCAACATTAGGGATCAATGTACCAGATTGGGTTGTATGACTCGACACAGCTTCAAAATGAAGGTTATAGCAAAGACTATCGCTTTTGCTGAAAGGTCTTTTAAAGCGATAGTCTTTGCTATAACCTACATTTTAAGAATCAATGGTATTGGGCGCAAACATGGCAGTTAGAAATCTTTCGTATTTTATAGCTTAAAACAAAACACCCACAAATTTTTGGCATCGGCTAGAAATGATTAAACATGCAATTCATGGGCAAATTTTGAAATGAATATACATATGTGCCTGTCTTCACCAAGTTCACAGTTGAATTACTTGAGACGGTGAGTATTTTTATGAGTATATTTATGAGAGAATTGATCGTGTTGAGTCCTGAAATGCAAGTTTGTAACATTCACTTTATTTCTATTGAGTAACGAGAGTGAAGTTTGAAGTCTGATGCTCATTCTACGAGGAGTTGATTGTGAGTTACAGATGTGCAGTTTTATGAACATTTTAATGACAATTAATTTCGGCTACTGGGTGATGCACACCTTCGTTACATTGCTCTGGAAGACATGAAGGTTGAGACAGCATCTAACGACCGTTAGAATGATTCCGCACAAAATTTAAAGATATACCTGAGCAATATTAGGAAGAATGACAACAATGACTCATTATAAAACTGAGTAGATTGTTCGAAGCATGTTAAATCATTTTATTTGTTCTACTTAATTTTCCTTTCTTTTTGAAACCTTTCCTCTACGCCGAAGTCCCTGAATTTTTTATTTCGTGTCTCAAGGCTTAGGATGATCACATGGAATTTAGTTTTTATATTCAAGTCCAAGAGAATGAAAAAACATTGTCTTTAATTTTTGCAGCACGAACTGACTATTTTTTGGTTAACATAATAGGTATTTTAGTTGACAGTACCATGACATCATTTCTAAGCGAATGTTAACGTAACGAGCTCAGATTTCCGAGCGTCATATCCTTGCGTTCAGATCCTTACACCAAAGAACATTTGTTCAAGATTTGAATTATCAAGCCATGAAAAGAAAAAACAGTTTTTGACGCACCTGTCTGTTTTCACTGGGTGATTTTCTCAGTTGGGAAAAGGGATAACTCAGCCATAATTCCCCACTCAACCCAGATGTTGGATTAGGTACCGGATTGACCGAGGGTAACCGTCATTGCGTCCTGATGTTAGTTATCAGGCATTTGAAAATCCAATGTTCAAGATGATATGCATCAGGCTTGATCGGAATAAAAAATCCCTTCTTTTGACTGTCCCAATCACAGTACTCGTGTTCAAGAACGAGATTCAGTTACGAGGCGGGTACAACTCATTGAATATGTCTAATGATACTTTAAAGAAAGTTTGCAGCTTTCTAGCTCCCTCTCCCATGAGGATGTAGCTACTTCTGCCAGACTGGACTTGGTTTACCCATGTTGCACGCTGGATGTGCTGCGTCAGAGTCACGGTAGAAGAAACAAGGTATGGTTAAACCAGTCTTTTTCGTAAACCGTGAGGCAATGCTGACGTCATGGCAACGAACCAATAGAAGCGCTTGGATCGCTGCTGGCGTAACGACATGTCGCAATGGTGACGTCATTTAGTTGGTTTGAAATGAAGCTGTTGTATTGGCTAGCCGAACAAGAGGAGGTGTATTTTCCCCCGTAGAACTGACTCTACCTTGTTTCCTCTACCGTGATCAGAGTTCAGGCAGACAAAGTACTCTTTCGTTTGAAAAAGTAAATTGTCAGGAAAAGTAGCATCAGTTGTAATTTTGCTTGGTGGAATGTGATGTCTATGAACTTTAAAATGCTCTTATGACAGTCTGCACAGAGGGAGATTTTTTCAGATGATTCGATTGCCAAATTTGAGTTCAATGAAATAAAATATAAGCGCTAGCCAAGAGCCCTCCAGAGTCCTTCAAATATAACCAAGAGTCCTTCAGAGTTTGTACAAAACGTACATAAAACAGCCAGTTCCACATGTCGCGAGCATTGTCATACACATGCAGCTGAGGTGTTACGGCTAACGTGTGATTGCGATTGCACTCAATGGGCACTTGTGATGCTCAATTGCCCCAATGTTCCCACGCTTAAATCCCCATTTTTTCATTCTTCTAGCAATCAAAAACCAACTTATATCCTAAAAATGCAAGCAAAAATTTTCTTATTTCAATTTTATTGCATCATCATTTCATTATTGAAATGCTTGAGATCGCTAGGATTATTCTTTGCAAAGCTGACGCGCGGGGCTCCTTCCTAGTTTCGAGTTTGAAAATTCTTTAGCGGAACAAAAATTCGACTAAGGACTTCCTCGCCAACCTCAGACTCTCATTCCGACATTCACGCTTTTGCTGCATTGCACATGAATTATATTTATATATTTATTTGTATTATGTTTCCTAGAGTCTCTTTAGCGCAAGGGCTGAAATCTTGCAAACAATTTCTCGTAGAAGAGCACATGTGTATAAATGTTTTCCGTCATGAGTAAGGAAATGAATCAACCCGCAGCAGATGAAGCTCTCTCTGTCGGTCGACGAACATTTCTCGTGTTTTCGAGCTGAAAGCTGCCTCTGCCCTTCAGTGAAGCTCTGCTGAAGTGAAACTCTATATTTACCTCGTGTTGTCAATTTCCCTACGGATACCGACAGCGCAGAGTGTAGAGTTACTCGTAGCCTGACTACAACGAGCATTTTATGCATAAATACGCCAGTCATGACTGAGAAATGCTTCAGCTACGACTGAGAGTTTCCTTGAACGTACTGTGATGTTTTGAAGTTCGTGCGTATATATGAGTATGCGTCTTGTTTGACAAGAACTTTTCATAATTTTGACAATTTTGTTTGGCGTGTACTTGAATTGGAGTCTTTGCTGGTCCTGTTCGATAACGAGCTCTCCAAGTTGACCTGATGATATGCTCATTTATTGTCTTTGACCTAATATTACAACGAAGGGAGTATATTTCACGGTTCTTTGAGAAATGTGAAAAGAGACACAAACAGTACTGCATATTTTTTTAGACACATGAGTTGCTATTATTCAGACGCTGTAAACCTTCACATTTTAAAATTCAACGCTCTGCATGAAGAATACTTAAAAAAAGACATATGAATAAAATCTTGAAATTTTAATCGATTGTTTCAACTGATTGTTTATGCTCCGTCAAAAATACCATTTGTTCTCAGAAACACTTGCATCAAATATAGCATTAATTTACCTTTTGAAAAGCAATTCTGGCTGAGTCCTGATCACCGAAGTACAACAGATTGCTTAATATGTACGAGTTAAATTTATTTATCTTGCATGACGACATTGGAGATTACGTAAATTCTTCTTCGAGCCTACTTTTAAAAGTTAGTTCACTCTCTATGTGCGACAGATTTCACATACTCAGAGCTTGCAATTGCACCTCATGGGCATTTGTGATTCTCCATTGCCCCAATGTTCTCACGCTTAAATCCCTACTTTTTTTTTTTTCTAGCAGTCAAGAATAACCAAGACACGAAATATAACACAATGTGAATTAATGGAAATGTATGTGTCTGACTCACAAATTGTGAATTGTTCTTCAGGCTCTTGGTTTCGTTTAAAACAACTGAAAATGTCTTCTGAATATCTCTGTAATACAAGTTTCCTTCACCAAAGGGTTTAAAAGTTGGAATTAAACCAAGGTATTATTAAGATTTTATACCATGTACGTTGAAGAAAACCCTTTTCTTACTAATGGAACTAACAATGAGTAATTATAATTTGAAAGGGCTAGGTTTATACGGCGCTTCATCTTTTCTGTACTTTCTAGGAGGTCGTTCGATTCAGTGTGCTCTTGTCATCAGCACTAGCATAAATCCTTTACCTCAAATGCCTCATCAGTCAAGCTCTAAGTGTTCTGCCGCGAAAGAGCAGACACGTTCCAGCCTCCATGCACAGTGCGCATACCTTCCTTCAGGCACACTCATCTGTCTGAGGAAACAGACTATAGTTTAATGTCATTAAGCGACTTGTAGGGTGTGCGGTCGTGTTTAATCTGGCTGTGATCTGTGCTTCGGACCCCCTTTCGTCGACGTCGTGGACCAGTCTGGTGGCTGCAGAGCAAGGACTTGAAAAAAGACATCGTTGTCTCTTCGCTGCGAGCTCTCCGACAGCCTCGCACAAGGCACTTGTCAGTCTCCTGTGCATGTGGAGCCGACACTGATGTTGGAACTGGTACCATCATGTGATGTGGGAACTGGTACCACGATGTGATGCGGGAACTGGTACCACGATGTGATGCGGGAACTGGTGCCACGATGTGATGTGGGAACTGGTGCCACGATGTGATGCGGGAACTGGTGCCACGTTGTGATGT
>JACJUY010001408.1:9727-40358 GCA_014220935.1 Platorchestia sp. MABIK | reverse complement strand
GATGTGATGTGGGAACTGGCGCCACGATGTGATGCGGGAACTGGTGCCACGATGTGATGTGGGAACTGGTGCCACGATGTGATGCGGGAACTGGTGCCACGATGTGATGTGAGAACTGGTGCCACGATGTGATGAGAGAACGATGTTTTATTGCCAGTAAACAGTTGAAAGTAACTTTTAAAACTAATTAAAGCACAAAACATTTGAATTTAAACTAGCAAGTGTTTGTCTGTCTTTTCTTGTCTGTCACTAAAAAATTTCAGAAAAAGTAACCTTTCATTCACCCTTCTCAAATTTCCCATATACAGTGGATGCCAGAACGGTTGATAAACAATTTGCAATTTTCAAAATTTTTGTTCCAAATATAGTTTTAGGGATTTAGTAATTTTAAATTGGGTATACTTTTTCTTGCGACACCCTGTGTAGTCAAGGCACAATCTAAAAAAAAAATATGTACGTGGCTTGCGACGTACAAAACAGCAAACACGACTCAAAATGCGACACGAACAGAAAATTTCTGCCTGTCGTTCGCAGCTGTTCAATAAGCTCAGAGCTAACATTATTACATCATTAGCGCACTTAAAGACTGGTCGTACTCTACTTTTGATGTTTCTTGTTACTTAAGAGACTCTCGGGCGGCTCATAATTGGCAGCAAGCTAGCTCACGTAAATCGACTGACGTGATGGAAAAACTGCTCCGAAAATTTTGCTGAAATTAAATACCGCCTACGTGCGCAAAAGGAACTGTGTGGTGAATGGAATTCATCCCCACTCGTATAGGTTTTATATGTTCGCATTCGGCGTGACGGTTTTGTGATCACCTAAGTATTGTATGGGAAGATATGGAGTCGGACTTTGAAATTTTTGGTTTATGTTTTACACTAGAACCTTGAAAAGAATTGAAAGCGAGATATTTATCGAACAAAAATGATTTTAGTGGTAAAATCTTAAATGCGAATGACGTGTTTTTTTCAGTTGTCTCAAAACCTTTTCGATTGCAAAGAACTATAAATGCATTTTAGCTGCCGAAATTGTATCTGATATTTTGCTTAAAGTTTCGACCGAACCGGAGAAGCAAAACCTCAGAATTTGGAACTCATCAGAAAACTAATGAAAGGTCCAGTAATTAGTCGTTCGATCAAAACGAACTCACAATATTTGTCACTATTGCATTCACACAGTACATGCGTAAATTAATTCAGCCAACTTATGATAGATTTTGTTTCTTTACACAGTTAATTCAGACGAGTGCCTTAACTGCGATACCAAGCATAATCTGCAGGGAAAGTGATTAGTAATCGCAACACTCATCCTACATTTGGTAACCGCCATGGGAGGTTTGTATTGATCACCAAATCAACAGAAAGCAGCTTTGCCTCACGACTCAAGGTGAGGATGACTACACAGTGAGCAGATTTATGCTCAGTAGGGTTACTGGCCTTTTTTATCTGGCGCCAATACTTCCAGATTTCAATTTTAAAAATAATGAAATTCGATTGATAAAATCGCTGAGCAGCTGGCAACTCTGTAAAGCTGTAAAGCATCACTCAAGGTTGCCGGATGCTGAATGATTTTGAGGGTCGGATTTTATTTAGAAAGGCTAATTCAAGAATATCGGAAGGCAGGTCAATCAGGAGTTTAGCTCGCGAGGCTGCAGCAGTGAGTGGAGGCGCGGCTGCGTGTCTCGGGTGCTGATGCGACCAGCCCGCGCCAAAGTTGCCTTGATCGGACAAAGTTCGAGTGGTCAGGTCTGCAATCGGCCAAAGTTGCTCGGTTCATCCCAAGATAAATGCAAGAAAGAGGTGACAGAAAAGAAATAGGTGAAGGAAGAGAATCTCTGATTTATTTAACTTTGCGAGGACGAGTTTCCTAACTCGTTTTTACCTTATATGTCTGTTTTTTCAGAGTGCGGCGAGGTAGCTCGTCCAAAGCATCATAGATCTAAAACACTCACTGAAAAGTCCTCATCTTATTTTCATGTCCACTTTCAAAATGTAATGAAAACTCAACTGTTAAATCCGTGAAGCTGAAACGTTTCCCACAAAAAAGTCGATGAGGAAGAGGAGAAGTGATGGACCTTGAGGGGAAATATTTTTTCTGTGGATTACTTTACGGATACGAGATGTTGACAATGCAACTACTATTTGTGTGAGATTAGTGCTATTTTTGTGCTTTGACTAGCAATCTTCTCTATTTAAGCCAGCTCAACTATAGGAAAATTTATTGACATTTTTCTCTTTCTGAAGCTCAGGCAATTCAAGAATCAAATCATTAGATTAACATCCATTATTTTACGCGTCTGTTCACGAGGAATCCTCATCATTTCTCCGCCGACTTCCCTGCAATACATCAATAAATTTTACAATCACATTTTGAAACGTGAAATTCATGCGAAGTTTAGCGAAAAATGTACAGTTTTATTGAATTTCGCGAGTACTCGCTAGAGGAGCTGATTAACTGCTTCACTAACGGTTTTTAAATATCCTTCGTTGATGACTAACTTCCTCCCTCGGGGTGATCTGCCGCTTGAAATTTGAAGTCTCCTCTGAACAAAATGTCTGTATTTTGATCCCGACCGCACATTAATATCTCATTAGCGTCCTAAATAAAAAGGAAGCTCTAATTACGTGGCCCTATTTTGAAAATTATCAGACCTCGAGGTCTGATTCTGAGAGCCAAAACAGCTAAAATGAGGACATGATCCCACCCAATTGTTGCGTACTGACGCACTTTAATATTCCTAGTTCTTTAAATTCTCGACTAAGTTGCCGCACTGACATCGCTCATGTGGAATTTTTGCGCTATGTATATGACACACACGAATTATTGGTGAATTTTTAACGTGTCTTTGAAGTTTGCTCGTAATTTGTGCCGTGCCAAATGGTCGAGCAGACTGAGGCAGTTTACTCACGTTGCTGTTTCACTAATCAAATCCACGACATTGATACTTTATAACACGCCTGCATTCAATAATTTTTCATGTTTGATTGGCTTGTAGAACGCTAAATTTTTGTGACACTTTGAGTTAATTTAGCTCTTCTTTCAATACCCTTTTGTATCAGAGAATGGCTAAAAAAGTTTCAGGTTTAAAAGAAGGTGATCTTTTTGAGATTGCTTCTACAAAATGTGTTCATCACGCGTCAACTGAGCGAGCGTTCCGTGGCAGAGCGCTAGCTGGTGAAGGTCGGTGATTATGTCACCGGAAAATGCCAGCCGGTGAAGACAGCGAGCGAATTCCGTAGGCTTTTGTAGATTTTCTTTTGTTTTGTTTTCCTGTGCTTCAAAACATTGAAAAAGTGCGACATACATTGAAAAACTAAAAATGAAATTTGATGAAAAGCTTATAACATTTTAGAATTTTTTCTTATATCAAGAAATACAAAGAATATCATCAGTTTCACCCGCGCCAAATTCGTATAAATTGAGGCTCATGTGTAGAAATAATTGGCATCTATTTGAAAAGAATTAAAGCACTCATGGTAAAGAAAACTCCTTTGAACTCGTCGTTGAATCTCTTAAGGAGGAATATTTGCTGCTTAAAATTCATCGGAATTGGAAGTCATTATGAGATTAATGTTGATTTAAATAATTATGTTCAACTGCTACCGTCTCGCTGTTTTTATATCATTACTAGGAGAAAAACTGAGGATCTTCAAATATTTTTAAATGAACGCGATTTTCTACCGTTAGAATGTCACAATGGGAAAAATGAAAGGTGGATATCATGCTGTATTTCTTTTTTTCTCACACGGATCAAAACAGTCACTAAGCTGTTATGGCCAAAGAAACTTAAGGTAGCAAAATTTTGATGATTGACGGTATAAATAACAAAAACATAACAAAATTGATGGATACGACAAAGAACGAAGACTAGAAGTATTACAAAAACATCACAAAATACCTAGACAAAAAGAGTACTGAGCCAAAAGAAAGTACAAAGACGAGACAAAATACATAAACAAGACGAATTATTTAAAAAGTAAAACTGTAGATGAGAAGGAATCAGACCATCCTCTATACATTAAAAGCACTTTAAAGATTATCTCTCTGAATTGACGACTTACAAACATACATCGTCCAACATTTAGCCCACTGTTGACGCATCAGTGCAAACAGTTTCTTCAAATGATTAATATTTTAATATTAATTATAAAAATAATAATAAATAACAGTACTTGATAACATCACTGTGTTATAATTAATTAAATTAAGTGATATAAAAATTAATAATTAATAATATTAATTAGTTACAATTATATCGCAAACGTTACATTCGGACTGCACTGTGTTCACTTTCTTTCTATTTTCCATGAGAAAAATTGAAATAACGAAAGTGAAAGAAATGCGTTTATAGTCCCAATTTGCTGGTTTTCCTCATCCGAAGCTTCCATAAGAGCGGCGAACTCTGAAGTTGGGCAGGTTTTCTGTCTTAAAAAGAGCTTTACTGTCTTCGTGAGCCGAGCTGGATTTCCCTCTCAAGGCCACGAATATTGAAACCAAGAGGAACTGGATGGCTATGCAAGACTGTCCCGCACTCTAACTTTGGACTGGCAGAATGTTTTTGAAATGAAACCCGAGATTTGCTCTTTCTAGCTGAATATTTCATACGCGACTATAGAGTTGCGACTTTCTACTTTTGCGACTATACGCGACTTTCTAACTGAATATTTTTCGGAAAAAGGAGAGTTGCCCCTTTCTACCAGAATGTTTTTGAAACATGACTGGTGAGTTGGTATTTTCTATTAGAATGTTTTTGAACCACTACTGGGGAGTTGACATTTTCTAGCTGAAGTTTTTTGAACCACTACTGGTGAGTTGGCATTTTCTAGCTGAATGTTTTTGAACCACTACTGGTGAGTTGGCACTTTCTAGCTGAAGTTTTTTGAACCACTACTGGGGAGTTGACATTTTCTAGCTGAATGTTTTCGAATCACTACTGGTGAGTTGGCATTTTCTAGCTGAATGTTTTTGAACCACTACTGGTGAGTTGGCCCTTTCTAGATGAAGTTTTTTGAACCACTACTGGGGAGTTGACATTTTCTATCTGAATGTTCTTGAAACACTACTGGTGAGTTGGCATTTTCTAGCTGAGTGTTTTTGAAATAAGAATGGAGAGTTACCGCTTCCTTCTTCAAATTGATTACCTCCAGCCATAGATCTTGCTTCTGCACATTTAATCTTCCAAAATTGGAAAGTTCAAAGATTACTGAACTAATCTTTAACGTTGTGTAACGTCTGTGACATCAAGCATTGAGAAATTTTTTTTTGAAGGAAATCATTAAGAATGTCATCTACAAAAACTTCCCGAAAAACATTTTATTGGTAATTTCGAACATGAAATTTTATATTACAATTTTTTTTTTCAAAATTGGCTATGAGGAAATCAGGCAAATTATTGAAACTATTCCATCGCATTCTTATACATGGCCACACAACACCAGGGGTTCATGATATCAGGTCATTTCTAATGCTAAACTCAAAATTTTAGGCTCATGATCTGCTAATTGTAGCAGCATTTTTTCAGCCGTGTACATTCACATGTGTAACCTATGTACTTTCAATGAGTTAAATTGCATGCTTTCTGAAAAGAAGGTATCGCTGAATTTTAGTTTAATTTTTTCATTTCAAAATACTCATCCTTTCATTCCATTTTCCTATTTTCTTATTCATTACACGAATTATTTAAGCAATATGAATGAACCTAACTCCCGATTCCATCTTTCGTCATTTCCATGCAATTTTCGAATGAGCTTCGACCTCCAAATTAAATGACATTGAAGTGCCATTTTTCCATCGCTTTGCTTATCGAAATGATATATTCGTTACATGCGCTTCGCGATCTTAACTCAACCTATTCGGAACATTGCTCAAACAATTGAAATCACAACTTCACTGTACAAAACTGCTCTGGTTTTGCAAACACAAACTCAACGCTTTCCTTTTTAAGTTTTATCAGCCTCCCCATCTTCCTTGGAAATAATTTTCGAACGCTTGAAATCAACGAATAAAGAATCTACTTTCTTGAGCAGCTCTTACACACTTGAAAAGGACGCTAAAAACCAAACAAACGCAACGTACTAGAGTGAATAAAACGAGATTTGCCTCGGAGAAAACTTCCGGCCACTATAAGCGCATTAGCTTCATAAAGATGTCAACAAAGCTACTAGGAGCTTCTTAATTAGGTCTTCAAAGCCACTGTCCGAGATTAAATAACTTTTTTCCACGAGGGACAAAATTCTCCGAGAAATTTGCCAACCAAAAACACTCGCAAGAACTTGATCACATTAAGATGTTAATCGCAGTTTAAACTACCGTAGTTGCGCTCATCAAAATAACGCTCCTCGTGGGGGATATTTTCCACCGTACTTTGTGAGGGGAGTTGGTGCGCTGTAAAGTGTAGCTCTGTGCTGGAGCACCTCGCTTTGATTTTACATAGTTTTGTTCTTTGATTTGTACTAAAGATATTCGCTTTTTAATCATGAAACCATCGGCGATTCTCAATGATGAGCCTTTTAAAAGTATTCTGGCTTTATTGCAAAGGTTTATTCTTTGGTCTACGCTCACTTCTTATTCTCTTTGTCGGAATTTTGTCGGAATTTTGTTGTCTGAAATAGTATGGACATTGGATAATTTAATGCATTTGGGAATCACATGTGATATGTTCTGAAGCCAGAAAGGCTGATAACTCTACCAATGTAAATCTTGTGAGAAATTCACAATACGTTCGACCTGAAGAGAGAACATCGCAGAATTTTGCATTGAATATTACAACAAACGTTGAAACATCAGTGTTCCTTCTGTGTTCTCTTTTCCCTTGGTGATGAATGCAACAGGACTTCCGCACAGAAGCTGTCAGGACTTGCTTAATATTTACTCGGCATGAGGCGAGTTTGGCTGGGCGTTATTGGTCGTGGTCTGAGACACGGCGGCTTATGCAGAGGAGTTTGGCTAGCTCGATATTCTGCGGCGGCAATGGAGACAAATGGGCCGTGTTGGAGCATCTGCAGACCTCAGCCGTGAAGCACGGCGTAGGTAAATGACAGGCAAGGATGTTTTTCAAGTCAGTTTGTGTTATTATCAAATAAATTACGATCTCGGCCGTTGATGCCACGACGTACGGCGTTCTTTATGCCACGAAGGTTGGACGGTGATGAGAATAACTCGTATTTTGGGTTATTTGTTTTGCGGCTTCTTCAATACAAGACACGGCTGGAAGGTTTTTCGTTAACGTTTTTGGTCATTTTTGCTCTTATATCTTAATTATGATGAATCGGGCTACCAGAAATTTTAGCATGCATGGTTCTTCAAATTCTACGAACTTGAAAAATATCCGCGTAACTGAATGCTGCAAAATATTTCCTTACGAAACCTTGCTTACCAACGAGTGAATCCATACTTCGCGGGTCGTTAAAGTTAATGATATCCTCCAATTGCTATAGCATTTCAGAATTTTAGTCTACGTTCAAGAGATTATCTTTGGTGTTCCTTTTAACTGTAACTGTATAACAGCTCAAATTCAACCTTTAATATTCAGGCGGGAAATGATAATTACAAAGTTCTTATTAGGCTGCTTGGTTGGAGAACTGGGCTCCAGTCAAGAATATCGCTCGAAGGATTAAATGAAATCGAAAATTTTTAGCGAGAAAATAAGATTTAAAACTATGAAACGGACAATTACTGACAGTTCGCTGAGTAACGTACAATCTCATCGTTTGTTCTCGTACTAATAACATCCAAGGCATAGGTCCGTTACAAGTCTAAAGCGGATGCCGACTCAATATTGCCTCGTTCATTTATGTTTATAAATGTTTATTAAATATGAATTGGGCAAAAACTCATTCGGAGAAACGAATATCGTTGTCTCTATTTCGACTAACTTGAGCCGCGGGAAATGAACGCAATAACAAGGAATTATTGAGTTCGAGTTCAGTGTTGGAATCTTTCAATTGAAGATACAGCGGGGTGGGGTTTAAGCTTCCTTTGGAAGCACAATTGCTTAAAACTGTTGACACAAGTAAGTTCTAGTCACGAGGTATATTTTCAATGCTTTTCACTAGATATTTCAGTTCCTGATGACAAAATGAGGTTTTGACGACTCGAATTGTGTGTTGGAATAAAGGGTTTGTCCTCAAATTCGAAGTGGATTGTGGTGAGTCGAATTAAAAGCTCGTGAGTTGTCAACGATGCAAAGCTGGCAACGCCAAGGTTTGCTCACAATTATAGTCATGCAAAAAGATAACGAAATTTATAGCTCATGTGATGCAAATCATGAAAACAGATACTGTACACTAACCTCCAAAATCTTTATTTAATGCTGTTCAGTGAAAATTAAGTTTTACATTAAAGAGCTGGAGATTTTTTCTCATTTTCGTGAGGGTTTGAAATCTGAAAATTGAGTTACCTTTTGAATATTCATGGTCGATTTCTCTCAGTATGGTAACTCAGATTTAGAATTGCTGTATTAAAAACAGTTTAAAATATAGGTTTTTATGTAAACTTCAACTATTTAAAATGTGATCAAGAATTAATCTCGCGCCCGATAATTAATTACAAAATATCGCCGCTTGAGTGCGGATTTTAAACTTTCTTCTGCACATTTATGTGCTTTCGTATGTTTTTATGTTTTACAATTAAAAATATCAATTCAAAGGGTGGTGAAAAACTTTGCCACATTAAACTGATAAATTTCTGCGGTTTATCTTTCCGATATGAGGATATATTTACCTTCGGTTTTATTTCATCCAGTAAAATTTCTGATGAACAGAAAAAGATGTCATTCAAACTTGCTTTGTTTTTTTCGCGTTTATAAGGGAGTAGCTCTGGCATCTTGCTCGTGTGGGAGTACAATTCATCAACTCGCGCTGATACTACGCGCATGATGTGAAAAAAAAAACAATTTTCAAATTCACGAATAAATTATTAGAGCTGTCGTTCAAGGCTGACGGATGATATTATACATAGCTGAGAGGTAGAAGAATAAAACGGTTTCAAGTTTGCGCAATTACATGGGAAGTCATTTTTTATAAAAGACCACCATTCACAAGCTCACCAATCCGGGTAAAAGAATTTAAATGATAAAAATAGAAAGAAAATCTTTATGTTCTTAGCAGCTGAATTTCCGTTCATGAGCAAGTTGTAGGATGGCCTATTCAGTTGTCCCAATTAAAAACTTCCGTCGACATTAGCGCATTGAGCAGTTCACCGCAGTTAAGACGTTGACCACGTCATATGTGTACCACTAGGTAAGATGCATATGTACGAACCACTACCAAAGAATAACATTTTATTTGTTTCACTACCTTTATTTAAATAAAACCATGGGGAAGTAGTTAAAATATTAGTTTGCCATCATATTTTTCTCTCTTCTTGGAAAGGATACAAATGTAATCAAGCAGTAAAGATTTTTTTCAATTCCTCTACTTTCAACTGAACTGACCGTAGCAACCGCACAAGCGCAGTTAAGCGCAGTCTCGTTCGCGGCACAAAGACGGCCAAAGGCAACTGCGTGGCTGCGCAGCCCTGCGCCACTCTACGCAGGACATTAGCGCTGCAGGCAGCTGCTGGGCCGTAGCGGACATTTTTGCGTTACTACTGCGGTGTAGTGGACATTGTTGCGCTGCTACTCGGCGCAGTGGACATTTTTGCGCAGCTACTGCAGCGTAGTGGATATTTTTGCGTTACTACTGCGGTGCAGTGGACATTTTTGCGCAGCTACTGCGGCGGAGTGGAAATTTTTGCGCAGCTGCTGCGGCGTAGTGGACATTTTTGCGCTGCTACCGCGGCGTAGTGGACATTTTTACGATGCTACTACGGCGTAGTGGACATTGTTGTGCAGCTACTGCGGCGAAGTGGATATTTTTGCACATCTGCTGCGGCGTAGTGGACATTTTTGCGCTGCTACCGCGGCGTAGTGGACATTTTTGCGCTGCTACTGCGGCGTAGTGGACATTTTTGCGCTGCTACTGCGGCGTAGTGGACATTTTTGCGCTGCTACTGCGGCGTAGTGGACATTTTTGCGCAGTTACTGCGGCGTAGTGGACATTTTTGCGGAGCTACTGCGGCTTAGTGGACTTAAAATAAGAATGGCGCAAAAACTAGCCTACTAGCTAAAAATCAGCACACGAATTTGCTCACTAGCCACGGGTAAGAAATTAAACTAGCGTCCAAACTAGCATACAGTCGAGAAACCAGACTAACGAACAAACTAGCATGAGGGCTAGAAATCAGGCTAGCGCACTAACTAGCGCACAGAATAGCAGCCAGACTATCACAAAAACCAGCGCGTGGACTAACTATCAGGCTAGCACCAAAGCCATCCCATGGACTAGTAACCCGACTATCACACAAATAAGCATGAAGACTACGAATCAGGCTATTACACAAACTAGCAATCAGACTAGCACACAAGTTAGCACGTGGACTAGCAACCAGATTATCACACAAACTATTATTCTGACTAGAAGTCAGGGACTAGGAACCCCAAACTGGCACACGGACTATCAATAAGATCAGCACACAAGTTAGCAGCGGTTTCTTCATAGACACCTGGACAGGGTTTGCCAGCAGCACGGCGGCTGGCCAGAGGCCAATACTCAGCCCACTGCGCCGAGATTGGCTCTGTGGAGATAAGAGGCTTCAACTGTGTCTGGGTGCGTCAAAATCAGCATGCGCGCGGATTCAGGTTTTTCATAGGAAAATGTCTGCAGATTTTGTTGTAACTTCTGTTGACTCGCATAATTTAAAATAAGAAAAAGATGATTTATTCTCCGGTTTTAACTTCTGTTGACCCGCCAAGTTTAGAATATAAAAAAATACGATTCGTTTTCCTCAAGTTTTTAAGACTTGCTTGTTGGAGAGGTCGTTGGAAAGACCGTATTCAAAATTGCAGCTTTGCTTTCTGACGTGTGTCAGACATGAGATTTAGCTCTTCCGGACTTTGGCTTAGCTAGAAAGACTCGATTTTAGCTGTTTCGAAACGCTTGTATTTTACCTTAAACTTCAAAATTTATGTTCAAAACAACAGTTCTTTTTTTATAAATGACTGAAACACTTTTTCAAATGCTTACGCTTAGAATTTCTGTCCTAATTTTCTAGGAAACAATAATTTTAAAAGCAGGTTTTCCGAAAGAAATGTTTAATCTCTCGAGAACACGCTGCAGGCAGATAAATTCCCTCCAACATAAAAGATATTGAAACATCGTCATCTCTAAAAACATCATCAGACTCTGAATCAGTTAATTTTGCCAGATTGGTAAGTTCGGCTGAGGATAATAATAATTTTCTTAAAAGAATTGTTCTAAGATCTCGTCAGACTGTTTAATCATTTTCATAAGTTTAGCATGTCTTCTTCCCTTGCTCTTGCAACACGTCGTGAGTTGAAATAAGCCCCTGCAGTTTTTCAGAAAATATAATCACAGACACATACTATACAACTACTATATTTCCTTCATTTCGGAAACAAAAGTTTCGTCCCCTGATGCAGGTATTGAAGAGAAACTCTAACATCAGCAGAATTCAGGTCTTTTAAGTCATACATTTAGTCATTCTTTTTATTCAACTTCTTGCGGACATGTCTTTCTAAAGCTACTCACCCGATTGGCCTTCCAGTATTTGGTGCTTCCTAATGCAACATCAAAGTAATTTTTTGGCCCTAATCAAGCCTGGTATGGCTCATGAGCCCAGTTTACAGCATCATTAGTTCCGCACACGACCAGTGACGATCGATTTTGAGACTCTAAAACATTCCACGAAAATTTGACTCCCAATATACTGCTTATAATCAAAAGAATTTTATAAATTCCTGCAGTTCTCCTTATGAATATTAGTTTTATACAATTTTGCGCGGAAGGAATTTGTAGAAAATGAGGGGCGATGAAGCTAGCGTTCACCAATCACTCAGTGTAAGACCATATTCGATGAAAACTTTGCCCAGATATTTTAGTTGAATCATAGGCAAAAGAATTGATTTCGAGGTATCAAAGACTACGTTTGAATGGGATCCTTGAAACAAGACCTGACCCGAATCCCTTATTTTAATGAAAGTTGATTTTGTTCATCGTAAGTTTCACAGCCCAAAGATTATTTACTGCTTTAAGTAATCACGATGAATCATAATTTAATGATAGAAGCTCATTTGAGATGCAGATGAATCCTAGGAGACAATTGACATATATTGAAACACCTGTAAAATCTATGCAGAAGAAATGCTATGAGGAAGTAAACTGACCGTCTGTTTACACTCAAGTCTTGTTCTTTTAAATTTTACAGGGTAAAGTCTGGACTTATGAGATAAAAATGATGAGTACTAAAATGGACAATATTTGTTTACATTTACTGTATAATGCCATAAAAATTGCTTTCAAAATTATATAAAAAAATGGTTTACTCATCTGAATCACAAGTGATTTAAATTTCTTGTGTCATTTTTGAATGTTTCCTTCACTAGGAATACAGCTAAGCGTGACTTTAAAGGTTGAGTTTACTCAAGCAATTAAGCTTGAATTAAAGTTGTTCTCCAGTGCAGAATATGTCAGAATAGAGAAAATTAGCGCGTGTATTTCGGAATTACGTACCTTTTTAACATCTCGCATTTCAATAACAGTGTGATTTAAGGATTTTTCAAATCGATCGCAACGTTTAAAAAACGGTTGAAAATGTTGGAGTATCATCAATTTGAATTTCTGTTAATTTTAATAATTGCTACCATTAATAAACATCAAGCCATGAGCAATGAATACGAACTCTGACCATGCATTTAAATTATAGTTTCATACGAGATATAATAGACATGCTTTCTGCATTATTTTGTGTGCATTAGATTTCCTGCACTCAGCAACTTGATTACAACGAACGCGTAAGCTATCCCACAACACCGTACACACTCGCACGTTTATTTCAACAATTTTTGCAGGCTGAAAACTCCCTTCAATGACGTGTGTTTAGAATCACGGAGGAGTAATACGTTTCATTAACTTGCTGCATCAACGGCAGTATTTTGTTGCGTAAAATCTCCACCCAGTTCAGCAGATAGTCGAAGCACACGAAGGTGCAAGAAACGATAATTTAGAAGTTTTGTATCAGATAGTTGGTCCATTTCGTTCGCCATTATTTGACTACATTTTCCAACCAACGTGCCGTAAAATAATGCAGTCTTTTGGCAGCCTCGAAACGTCCATTAGAGAGCGCTTCATGCTTCGCTGCTTTCGATAATTTCCAATTGACGACGTCGGGCGAATCGAAAACTTCGAGAAAAAGAAGCTCTGGCATTGCGGGTTACCGACCAAAGGAAAATAATCAACGAGAGGGGTGGCCATTGTGAGCCAGCCAATAATTACCAAAGTTATTTTTAAGACCCCAGTTGCGGTACAAAAGATTGTGTCTCTGTTGCGAGCATGCGCATTTTTTTGAAGTCGCATCCTGCGGCTTCAAAGACGACACATTTGGTAAACAATTGTTTTGTTTCGCGCATCCTTTCATTTCTGTTGCAGAGCTTTAGAAGACGTGCATTCATTTCTATTTTGATGTGCTTCAAAAGCAGAAACTTTTGGCTTGTCTGCACAGTGTGCCAGTGGCTGTGAAATGCTTCAAGCCCTGCCAGGCTTGCTTTTATTCCATGGATGCCACAATCTTTTGCGAATTGCTTTCGTCGGTCAAAATGTAACCATGAATCCCACGAACGGAACAGCTATTCCACCAGATAAAATGTGAAAGTATGCAGATTTTGGTTCACCAAGATTGCAGCAGTTATTATCAAATACATCAGAGGAGAATTTGATTAGGGAAATATGATGTTCCACTTACCTCATTTTTTATGTTGATAGTTTCCGTTAAACTTTTCATTGAATATCCTTTGCCCTCCGTCACATGAACGTTTGAGCTCGAACGATAACATGAAGCTCCAAGTGTTAAACAAGGCAAGTTGAAAGTCCGATCATTGGAATACGGATAAAGTTGAAAATAAATGAGTGGAAAAATAAATGAATAAATGATAGACTGATAATAAATAAATGAATAAAATAAATAATATATTAAAAATAAGTAAAAAATAACAATTAAATGAATAAAAAGAGCCTTTTGCACGAGTGAGTGGATGATGTAATGAATATATTATCGGTGTAAATCAAAGTTAGGTTGTAATGAACATCGAAGTAGTATGTAACTGCGTGATTATGATAATTTCATTCACCAATAACTATTTTGAAAGACAACAAATCCCACTTTTACTGTTTTTTACTGTAATATTTTTTGCGGGCTTAACCTTTTCGTTTAGCTTTTAGTGTTCATATTTTCTTGTTTTAACTTCATTACTCGATTTGAGTTTTTTTCAGATTTCTTCTCTATTCAATGCTGGAGATGTTCTTGAGCATGAACCGACCATTTTTACTTATGATTTCCTTCACATTTTTAAGTTGGAAAAATGTTTTGTGCGGTCTACTTACAGTAGTTCTCTTTAAATCTCACTATTTCAAGTTTATTATCGGTAACTTCAATTGATAAACATCTTTCTTGGATGTTTATCTACGACCATTATAAAAATGGTAATCGATTTTATCCTAATTACTAAAATTATTTAAATTTAGCCCACTCTAGATTCAACCATCTGTTTAATTGAAAAAATAACAACTTGTAAAGTTGAAGATGAATTACGTGAATGGCAGGAGCTCCGTGCTCAATACTTCATGTTGCTCAGTATTGACCGTTTCAGCGCCATCGTTTAATTATTTAGCTCAGCGGAACTCAATTTGAATGCCAGTCGCAGAGCCTCTCCGGTTCCAAAATTTCTTTTCAGCAAATTCTGTTAAATTGAAGCGAGCTTCATTGAATTAGCGCCGTCTGTGACGGGAGGCAAATTAAGCGTCATTAATTTATTTCCCACTAATTTTCCGGTAAAAGTTTTTGATGCATGAATGCAAATGTGAGCTTTTTGGCCTGAGACGCAGCGACGGCAGGCGCCTCAGAGGGCGGGGCCTGTTTGGTTCGCCTTCAAATCCTCAATGATCGTGATGTTCTTAAATGTACTTCGATATTCCCAGCGATCATGACGTTCTTCAGATGAATTCCTAATTTATCATGATGTTCTTAAAATGAATTCCCAAAAAATCATGATGTTTTTAAAATGAATTCCCAATGATTATAATGTTCTTAAAATGGATGCCCAAATTCCCAATGAGCATTATATTCTTAAAACAGATTCCCAAATTCGTAATGATGTTTTTAAAATGAATACCCAAATTTTCAACGATCATGATGTTCTTAAAAATAAATTCCTAAATTAGCAATGATCATGATGTTCACAAAATGAATAAGTTAGTTTAAATTAGACCCCCCTAACCAGACATAACTTCTATGATCTATAGTTAGGTCAGCTAGCTCTCAATTGTAATTGCTAGGTCTACTGGTACTGAAATGGAATAGTTAGGTGTACTTGGACCCGATTATGATAGTCTTGTAGCATATCACCGAAATGCAATAGGTAATGTAGTAGACTAGTAATGCATTGCAATAGTTAGAATGAACTAGCTCTGAATCACCACAGTAAAATGGACTAGCGTTGAGTTCCAATTACTAATAGTGAAGTGATAGAAAAACATTTTACGCTTGTATAGATCCGTCTTGTTGCAAAACTTGGGCCTATTTCCAATTGGTTGACGTTAACTTTGTTCTTCAGGAATGATGTTAACCTACGATTATCTTAGCTTATATCACCTCATGATAGCACGTTTGTTTGACAATAATTATCAGGTAGTTTTTTGCCGTTTTTAGCCAGAAATTATTACGAGCTCTATTATAATACGGATCGCAAAACTGTAGAACTAATCATAATAATTGCGAACAAAAAATCATCAATAATGTCATATCTACGCTTAGCTTTTTGGTTCAGTTCATCGCTCGCAATTTTGTGTTTATGACATCAATGGTGGTTAGACATAATCATCAATGCTTGCATCTATGGTCTATGACGTCAATAATGGTAAAACATAAAGAGTTATTAAGCATTTTTAGTTGTACTTTTTCCTTAGTGTGTAGGTTGATGTGGTTGAGTTCGAGAAAAACACACGATTTTCTTGTTATAATCATTGTTCATTCTATCATTTACACTGTGTGACTTTCTGTTTTTCTGATATCAGAGAAGGATAAATTCCCTTTAAACAACCCAGTTAAATACCATAATGTGGTTTCCGATATTACCTTCACTTGATTTAATCCCTGATGTAGAGTTTCTACATCCAATTTTACAAAAATGAAGACGTTGATGAAGAGTTTTTACTTTTTCAAAGTAATTTTTAAAAATAGACACGTGGTGTTCCCTGTATTTAATTACCTGCTTTGATACGTGCAGAGTTAAGCCATTTTCACTCGCCAGACTGGGGTTGCTTGAATATTCAGGCATTTCAGTCCCACACACCGGAAGAGGCGCTTGCCTTGAAATTAAACCAATGCAGCTTCAAAAACTAAGATTTTGCATGAAATGACTACTCTGCTGCATAATGCATCTGGTTTTTGGCGAGCTAAAAATCCGGAAGCATTTCGCTATGAGGCTTGGCACTAGCAATGATTCTCCAGACCTTGTGTGGAGCGAGCCATTCCATAAGGCAGAATTCTGTATTTGAAACCTGACAAAACCTGAGCGCCCAACCATGCTTGAAACAACATGGCTTAGAATGCTAATTAAGATTCAAGACCTCCTGGCCCGCATGCAATAGCATTTTTATGGTTCGAATGCTAAAGCAGAAGCCAGATGTTGTTCTCAAAATATCCCTTCGCGAGTTGGCTGACTATAACAAACAGTTTTGATGAGTCAGTTCTCAAAAAGAAATTCTTGCATAAATCCAGGGTTTTATTTACCTTTTTGCTCATCGTAAAATCAGATGCATAGAAAAGGATTTGCTTGAATTTCGGGGATAAATAATGTTGCCTGCGCACATTGTTTGCCATCGTTCAACTAAATAAACGAGCTGAACTATGAAGAGAGACAAATAAAGAACATTCTGTTCCACCGCACGATTTTAATAAATTTTTACTTTTCTCATCATGCGTGCACATTCGCACTCTGCATAATCATTTACTACAAACACAATATTTGCTAATTATCAGTAATTTTTATCTTGATACACTCTGGAAGCATAATTGTGTGTGTGAGCTATATATATACAGATCTTAAGGTAATTGAAGAATGTACATTTGAGACGAAGGTACAAACACCATTTCTAATCAGACATGCATTGCATTGAAGGAGCTAGAATTAGTCCGAATATTTTCGTTTCACTTATTCTAAGTACGCACACCTCCTACGAAAATACGAATTCAGCAGATGGTAAGTGTCTGTTTTAACGAAACCAGAAATGATTTCAAGTCTCAGTCACATTTGAAAGACTTACATTTACGGTGCTCATGCTGCTCGAAACAAAAAAACGGCGCTTAGAAATATTGATGCAGCTCCTTGTACCTCATATTCAGCAAATTTTCACACCGATCAGCGTAACGGACGATCCTGCACGCTGTCTTGAACTCCCCTACAAATACTTGCACGTGTGAAGCCCAATTTCGGAAGGCAGATGACAAGCTTTGCTTAGTCATAGCAGCTCATGAATGTGTGATCAGCACTCGAAGCATCATCTCAAGACCTTTGCTGTCACCTGAACCCGTAGCTGAGATTCTCCTATATCTTCCGAGAGTGAGAAGTGGGGAATACTTTTGCGCCGAGTCTAGAACATCTCCGTCTCTATGGTATGGTGATTGGCTCCATCAATGAGGCATTGGTGCCATCGAGACCTCATTCAGCCTATCGCCCCTCGTGGAGCAGTTTTAAGAGTTTTCATATCTTAGTTGGAAGTATTTCGTGCCCCATGGAGAGGAGTTAGCACGGAGCTCTCCACTTGCAGGGAAAGAAATGATATAGATGAAGAAACTTGGGATTGTATTATCGGATAATGGTAATTATTGCGTTGTCCAAAAAAGATCGTTCGTTTTTTTGAATGTTTCTTTCTGACCTTCTAAAGATTGTTTTTAGTTATTATTCTTTAAATCCTGTATTCGAAAAGCGGAGCACTTCCGACATCTAATGCTTCGTTACTTTAGGAAAGGAAAGAAAGCTGCAGAAACTACCTCAATCACATGGCATTTATTTCTGCAAATGTCTGTTGCTTTCTTTCCTTTTATGACGTGAACATACTCGCTGGACCGAATACAGGATTTAGGGATTAAGTATATAAAAAACAATCTCTATAAGATCGGAAAGATGACACTCAAAACACGAACGAACTTTTTCACCAACATAATAGAAAAGCTTTTATCTCTTCAGCAATTTTTTTGATTAGTTTCATAATGGTTTTCTTTCTTTCTAAGTTTCTCTTTCTCACGCTGTTGATTTTGTCAACATGGTAATTCATTTATTTTCAACTGATTGTTATTTTTGCGAAGGTCAGGTGATGCATTGCCATTGAGATTAAGTGACCTTACAGGAGTTATGTTTACAATACAAGAAAGCTGAATTTTGATTTTATAGAGATGAATAAACTTGCAAATTACTACAGCTAAAAAAAAGGATTTCCAGCAGATGAACTGAAACAAATAAAACCATGAAAAAAAACACAAGAGAGAAGTTAGAAGTCTAATTAAATCTAATTCCTTACTTCTATGTAAACTTAGTAAAATTTGATTATCTAATTTTAATTAAATTCGTCTGAACAAAGCCAAATTCATTTCCTTGATTTTGAGTGTATAGGAGTATATTCCGTTACATTTTTCCTGTAAGCTAGCCAAATTTTAATTATAAAATATTGTTAGCTAGCTAAACTTGGGATGGGAAGGTAAATTTATTGGTGGAGTTTGTGTACCTGGGCATATTTTTTCCAGCGTCCAGCGTTCGCCTCACGTGATAGCTAAGTTGTGGTACTTCAGTTTTCACCAAAAATCCCAAATCCAAAAAAATCCACAAGTAAATCGACTTTCTCATACGAGTATTAATTGGGCAATGACTGTCATTGATTGCAATTTCCAGGTTCTCGAAACTATAATTGGCCAATACTTGCCTTTGATTGTAATTCCTATGCTCTCAGAATAATTATTTGATCAGCATCTGACATTGATTGCAATTTTCAGGGCTTACCAAATTCAAATGATCAACTTCCGTCACTGAAAGCATTTATCAGGATTAAAAAACTTCAAATGATCAACATCCGTCACTGAATGCAATTTTCAGGATTTTCTCAATTCAATTGGTCAACATCCTTGCAATTTTCAGGGTTACAAAAAATTTAATTGGTCAATATCTGTTTTTGATTGCAAATTTTGAAGTTCTCAGAAATGGAGGCAGAGTACCAATCAGCGCGAACTGAAGCCCAAGCTCACGCAGGACGAGATCGGAGTTTGGACGCTTGTTCGTAACTCAATCTGCGACAGGCTGGCGGTGAGAGACGGGTGGTCTGTGCAGGCCGATTGTTGCATTTACGCTCACTTGAGAGCGTCCGATAATAGAGACAAACTCGACGCAAAATGAGGAGAAAATTGATGGCTGCAGCAGCGGACAGAATTGGATCCATTTCTGAATCGTCCATCAGAAGATGATTGTTCTCGCTGCTTCGCTGATAGATCTTTGCGAGCTTCAAACATAGATGGTCTTCTCTATGATGGTGCAAGTTGAGCTGTCTCTGCTATATCAGGATTCGAGTGGTCATCGTTGTCTAATTACTACACAGTGGACGAGGCTCGTCAATGATGACGGGATTCAATATTTCTCTTGAATGAATTTCCTATGTGGATGGCAGACAAATATATCCATCCTAATAGTACCAGCGATTAAAATAATCTTATACACTTGTGCACTGGTGAAACTCGTATCACAGATACGGTTATTGAGCATCCTTATGAGCGTGACAGGGAAACGGAAGAAGAGGACACCCAACAAGTATTTTAATGAATAAACACACCGCGGGTTTTATTAAGTAAGTTAACTGCATTCGTTTGTTTAATCTTTTTCAAGTGGAAGCTTTATTGATCGATTATAGTCTGATTAGATTGATATACAATTCAAAGTTTTCTAAAGATAAGTGATTCATTGATTGAGTAATCATTGGTTGATTATATTACGTATGTTATTCTGGGGAGAGCTGATGGATTGATAATTCTGTAACCTGTTCATTTCATGTAACAATGCCAAGATTGTATAATCATCATTATGATGGAATCACAGAATGAATTGCTATCGAAAGAATGACATTCAATATTAGTAGTAGAGGTTTCAGGTAATACGGATGTTCTTATGATGAGAGAAGTATTCTGCAGAAATGTAGATATTTTTTTAAAAAGTTTACTAAATGTGGTTAAAAAGGCAAAAAATGGGAGTAAAAGATTCTACTCACAAAACAATAGTGGATAGGCCACTTTAGTAACAAAAATATTAATGTTCCCACTCGAAAATGCATCATCGGATTGGGTAATAAGATATCCATAAGATAGTGGTAAAATATAGTATCATCAAATAGCGGAAAGAAGACTTTGAAAAAAATATTGATACTCTTCTCACGATAGTAAACTTCTCTAATATAAATATTCCTATCATCACTATTATAAAAGGAGCCGCGTCCGTCCGACTGTGCGTCACACCCACCAGCCTGTAGTGTGTGATGAGCGTATCTGTGATACAAGCTTCATCAACTCCACAATTATTATTTTCGGTACATTAACCCAGCAGATTCAGAGTCGGAATGAACATCACGTGTATTGGTAGGTTAGATTAGGTTGTATAGAATATCAGCAGTTGAGACTGAGGAAAGTATAGGAAAGGTATAAGATAGCAAAGAAAATCGTGGGAAAGCCATGTTAAACCTCAGCTGGTCAGCCACTTTATCACACTGTCAAGGAAGCTTAATGACTATTTGTGATAGGAATTTCACCAGTGCACAAGATTAAGAGTATTTTAATCGCGGGTTCTATTGGGTTAGATATATTTATTTTTGATCCACATCTGAAGCTTATTTTATAAGAAATTATCGATTCCAGTCATTTATGACGGATCGCGTACACCAAAAAAACCCTACACCTCGACCTTCTCGCAGCGCCAGCAGCGTAACATCATCCCTCCCCCCCTTTTAAAAAAACAGGAGTGAACTAATATAGATAACAGACATTACAACAATACAGATACTCTAATTCGGATAGTTAATTTCTCTAATAACATGGACAGTTCTATAGAAACTCCATTCTGGGGAGTGAATTTCACTACTAAATATAGATATTTCTACATGGATGATTAAACAACAATATGGACACTTCAATTTAGATTACTGACTTCTACAGAGATATGGATACTACTATTTGGGCTTTTATGATAACATTGAAACTTTTAAATAAATGGTAGGCTCGGATGAAAATATGTATTCACTAGATTTCTCGATTTCCCACACTATCAAAGATTTTTAACCTAGCTTTAAATTTAAAAGAGAAGCTAGGCGTCAGAAATGTCTTTTCGTTTACCATACAGGCTCATTCACTAAAAGCATGATTATTTTCCGACTCATTATACAAAATTCGGTATTTTTCTTAGATTTATGACCTGCATCAGTAGTTCTGCTGTTATTCTAGCTCGAATATTTTTCTTGTAAAAGCCTCGAAAGGGCTTAAAATCCCGGTCGAATGATGCCCTATGAGACGTAATCAAACAATCAAAAATGATTTGAAATTGTGTCCGCAACGAGACGTTTGAGTTTTGTATCAAGTCAAAAAATGGAGATTGAAATGGTACGATATGCTCCAAGTATGTTGTGTTAAACCAATATAGGAGTGCCGAAATTTCGATAAAAATAAAGCCCTAATAAAATAACTTGCTAATAAAAAAGTATGAGAGTCGAAGTTGTGCTCAGATTATTAAGCGGTTCGTATAAACCCAAAGAAAGGGCTTAAATTATGCATGAATTAAGCTTTAAAAGTTCCGCATTCAATCAACCGAAAGAGATCAAAATAGTGCCCAAATTAAGCCTAAATTTTTCCGCTTAGAAATAAATAACAAAGGTTTAAAATAGGGTTTATGAAACCAAGTTTTATGAGCTTCGTACTAAACTGACAGAAGAGCGTCGAAATTGTGCCCCAAATTACTCCTTTAGAATTTGCAGCAATTCCTCAAGAAGTAAACAGTGATTGAGTGTTCAGTTATGAACTCCCATGATTGCGAAGACTCAAGAGTGATCCACAATTACACGAGAGCTGCAAGACTGGCATTCTCAACAGGTCTTCACAACAATAACTACTTCAACACAAACTTGTTTTTGTTCCGTAAAATTATATCAGCAGCAACCTGACGGGGAGTTTGGATTAAAAAAGAATTTTATTAAATCAAAACGGGAAACGAGTGAATTGGTATTTTATACGGGACAGGGATACAAATGCTTACTATTTTCGTGTACTAAAATGTACGAGCATAGCTCCAGCTGCAAGAAAATAATTTTTACCTGCAGATATTATAACAAAGCTAGATGGAAGCCAACTGAGAACTAAAGTAAACTTCCGGAGCAAAATACTCAGCAAATTTTGAGTAGAATAGCTCCAGCGAATTAAATATTCTGCCCTCTCCTCTGCTCTCCTCAGTGCAAGAATACGTATATGATGTGCGACTTAATACATGGAGGCTAAGATGAAATGGATGTTTAAATTAGGATTTTTGATGCCTTTACATATTTTCTAGTTAGGATTAATTAGTGTGTAGTATTAGATTTAACAATAATGATTTTGTCTCAGTTAATTTCCAGTGGGAATTGGATTTTTCTGCACAAACATACGTGCAATTTTAACAGTACCTTGACATCAGTGGAAATTAACTTTATCATGTTATTACTCTAAAATTCAGGTCCTTACTTGTTAATTCAACATATTCTTTATTATAAAGGTTGAAAGTTTAGGATTTTTCTTTCATAAAATGTATCCTCGACATTTCATCAGACAATTGAAGAATTTGAATTAAGAGTTTGAGGTTAATAAAAATTTGATGTAAATGATCAAACATGTATCATCAATCTATTTACACATGTACACATGTTTTTTTTACACATGTTTATAAAGTAAGGTCAAATCCATGCACTTTCATCAAACTGTGGAAACTTTGCCATCTTCTGACGCTTAAGCGGCAGGATCTAGAAATGCGCATGGTGCAGTGGGCCAGGAGTGAAGCTATCGATTTGCTCTGCAGTGCTGTCTTATCGTTATGTTTCTAAAAGCTTTATGAATGAAAAAAATTAGAAGCATTCAAATTAAAGAGAACACACTTATTGAGGCTGCAAAAAATGATGTTTTTTTAAATGTCAACAAAGCGACTGTTGCAGAAAGACCAATCATCGTTGTTTAATACTCGTAATTAGAGCGGTTCTCAAGCTTCATGCCTTCTGCTAACAATCTGAGCAGTATTGTTATCCTGCAATACTACTAACAGTATTAGCTCCAGTTTTCAACGTTAAGACCTTATGTTCAAGGAAATAAACTAACTCGAGAAACTTATTTTTTGAAATAAATTCACAGTGACATATTTCAGACTGGTATCAATGTGTCACACTTTCGAATTTTGCAGTTGTTTAAAGGCGCTGCAGCGGGAGCATGATCATTGTATGTGGGCACGCATCTCGCATAAGAATAAAAGGAGACACTCAAAGAGCAGGTGCCATCCGTTCGATGCTTTATGAATTATTCATGGCAAACAGAAAGTCCAAGAGCTTCGCGAAACCTAAAAGCAGGCTATGAAATTGCAGACACATTTTCAGAATGTATCGAAAATTATTCATGAAAAGACCAAGATCATTTTTTTGTGAAGGTGACTTATGTCAATTGTTTTTACCTACAAGAGCGGGAATATAGTATGCATGGGATTTTAAACTTCTGGACCGACCTTTAATAGGAAAGAGTTTTAACATAGCATCGCATTTCATGATTAAACTTTCGGTGGTAATAAATGGGGTGACAATTTGTGGAAGTTGTTAGAAAACCACGAATGTTAGAAAATGTTACAACTGAAAACTAGATTTAACATTCCTAACCTTTGTGCGTGATGAACCTGCTTTGTTTAAAATTGTGAAGTACGGGACGAAGGGTATTTAAAAAAATGTGTATATGTGTTCAGGGCGGATGTATTAGAAATGGGTAAGAGTGATGTAGGAGAAAAACTATATTTTATCAGTCAAACAATTCAGTGTTAGTTGCTGTTTTGCGAAATGAAAAGTAGAACAATTTTGTGGTGAGTAAATTATATTAAATTTGTAGCTTACGCAGTTCTCAAAAAATATTCCATTACTTTAATGAATATTCAAAATGCTGATTTGAGTCTCATTTTCCACTGCAGCAGACTTTGGACTTTTGTTTACGCAAATATCTAAGCAAAAACCAAGCTCAACTTTTATGAATGACAGCCATTTATTTTCTGAATCATATTAATCGGTTCAGATCTTTCTGATAATCTGGTTATCTCTGCAGTGGATTTCTATTGTCAATTTCTTGTTGACAAAGCAGCACAACTCGTATTTTTGAGTTAGTCTAAAACTTGGACGAATAAATTTCTTCGTAGGAAAATCAGTTAGGAATTATTGAATAACTAGCCATAAAGCATGGATTTCATTTTTCCAGCACTGTCTGATCACTTGATGATTATCATCTGCTGAGAGTGCGATTTTCCAACTCTCATTGAAAAAGAAAAGATGGGGCAAGTGTCCAACGAAGACACTGTAGCAGGGCGAGATAAAAGCGTCAAATTTCACAGTTTATTGAAGAATACGAAAAATGTTCAGAGCAAGATTTAGAGGCGTATGAACCACCTCCCAAACGGTTGCGAAGAGCGTCACAACTGACGCCGCGTACCCCTAGCATCCGACCCTTTAACTTTTCATCGAGATCCACAATTCCAATTTATCGCTGAGATTCACAATTCCACAGTATAGTTGGGATTTTTTTTTATAAATGTGCAAATGACATTTCAATTTGAACTAGTCACTCTGTAGATATTTATTTGAAGCATTAATAGAAATTTTTATCTACAACTTTTATCATTTATATCCTAAGAGAAACTTCAGCAAATCACTCGAATAATACAAGAGAGTTTGTTAAAAAATCTAAGAAATACATTCATCGGAAAAACCAAAAATAAATCTATAGGAGTATTTAAAAATCAAATCCATCGGAGAATACCAGAAATAGATCTTTAGAGAACCTGAATAATCCATTTATTGGAATATGTAAGAACTAAATCGTTTGAAGAATAATTGATCAAATAAAGCAGCTCTTATAAGGTGAACCATGAAAATACGAGTCAATAGTCTGGCTAACTCAGGAGCATTGAGAAAATCACAGGACCCGAACGCAGCACCCCTGCCGTGATTTACGCTCTTGTTGCCAGGGTTAAAGCTGTTGCGGCAAAGGAAGCAAATTGCGGCAGCTTCGGCGGTCATCCGGCGAGGGAAATTAGCTTTCATGGTGACAAGTCTGCGTGCGTCAAAAAGAGGGCGACGAGCGAAGGTTACCGCCTCTCGTGGTCCGAGTAGAGCGGCCAAACAGCGCAGTTCTCGGCGCCGGGATTTAACAAACCACGTTGAGTTGCTCCGAGATGTAAAATCGTAAGTTTAAGGTAGCATCATTTGGAATCAGCACGAGTGGTTATGAAAGTTGTGTTTATAATACGTGTGGTAATGAAAAATATCGGCTCTTGTTTGTGAAAGATATTGGCACGTGGTTATGAAAGATATGGTTATGAAAGATACATATGATGCGTCAGCAGAGGAGCAGCTGCAACCCGACGGGTCGAGTGTCCTGGGCGATGAGGCAACATCAGTTGGGCCACCGAGCTGTGGGTGAGCTCTGACCGTCTGCAGTCTGCTCTGTTTTTTGTCAACCAGAGTGATCGGCTTTATATATATATGTTCTCTGCTTGCTACTGTACTTATTCGTCACGTCAAAAACAACTATTCACGGAGAAAACAGTACAAAAACGGAACTTTATAAGCATCCAATAAATAAATTTTTCAAATGTAAATTAGAATTAAATAATTTATTCAACGTTAAAAAATAATCAAATTTTTTTAGTAAATTATTTTGCACTTTAAAATCAAACTAGTGAATTTGAACAAGCGTTCAATGAACGAAACCTATTTAATCTTCCAAGCCGTCTGATGCACATCACGTATAACACCTCACTCTGCAAGAGGCTGATATCCACGCCGGCGTAAGACAGATTCAATTTGAAAAATCAGAAACTGTAAAATTCGTCTCTTAAATGCATTAACATGATTTCTTCTCCAAAACATTTCAAGTAAGAACCTAGACGACGCTCGAATGTTTATGACTGATTTGCATTTTTTGGAAACGTTGAAATTGCGGATTTCTTCATGCTTGTGAGAGTGAGCGTTATCATGCTGAAGATATTCGTAACCTAGAATCGTTGAAGCATAACAGAATTTTTTGAAAGAAAGCAGATCATTGAGTTAAAAATATTGACTGTGGTCTGACGAATGCTTTATTTGTTGTAAAATGAATATTTGTCAAACATAGGTTCTTGATGTTTGCTGATTGCTATTTGCAGGTAAATATTCAATAGGCAAAACGAAAATTATTCGTATTCATTGAAAAATAGCTGAATTTTTTGATAGATTTACACTTCCCATTTTGAAATTATTCACTTGAATAAAAGGAATTTTTAAAGCTATCGAAGGCAATAAACATTAAAAATACAATGCAATTAATGATAACATCATATTTTTTTTATAAATTATGTAGGAATTTAAATTTGTAGATTTCAAGCCCAATAGGATTTAAAATCATAGAATACCCTTGTTTATGTTGGTTATTTTAAATTTTAAAACTATGGTTCTTCGAAATTTAATCATACAAGTAATCGATGAATATTGTTGAACATGTGGCTGTGAAAGAAATTCCGTCCATGACTTTTTTCCAGTGACAGATGAATATCTTCGTGATATGGAAAGGATATTGAAAACGTTGAATAGAAATTCAATAGGAAAAGAACACACAATGATTCAAATAATTTACCGATTCATCCAATAAATTACAAATTTACAATCAACCTTTCTGAACAACTGACACAAAGTCAGCTTTGTATTCTACAGAACTCATTGCTGGATACACAAATAAATATGTATCAACAAAACTGAAAGCAAAGTTGCTGAAGGTAATTTTTTCAGATACAGTCCGTAATTCCGTCAACTTTCCAACGCCGTTCCGCGCCACGACGTACCTCTGTTTGGGACAGGCCCTCAATTTTCAGGTTAAAAATGAGAAACCCTCCCAAATATTTTGGTGAGTTTTTGATGGATTGCAGCGAGGGTTTGGAAAAATTTCAACAAAACATTGGAAAATGAATCAATAAAAAATAATGATTTAAGCGACCATACGCGTGACCATTCAAAATTGTGGTGGCGTCGACGGTTCTCCAGCGTGGGAAATTAACTTTCATCACGAATATTATTCATGATGAGGAATGATATTAGAGATTTTGTGCACTCACAATTGAGTAGGAAAATGAAAACTTACATCAAAATATATGACAATCTAAATTTATCGGAAGTACATAAATTACATGTCTTCACAGATATCCTTTAGCTTAAAAAGTCGGGTACTTTACAAATTTAATTCATGAAAAATGAAAGTCACACCCAGGAATGCGTGCTCTCACAACTTTATATATTTGATTGCAACATCCCTATCGAAACCAGAAAAATTTCCGCGTCAGTCCGCCGCTTGTGATGTTCAACGCTGCCTGGAGCGATGGTTGGAAGCACACCGGGCTTGCGAATGCTATGAAAGTAAGCCTTTGTTTTGTCCCACGCTGCCCGCTCCAGAGATGGATGCCTTGAAGACATGCATGATTCAATTTGTGCATTGGCAGCAAAGCGTGAGATTCTGCCTTATTTGTTTGCAAGAGTTGCGAGAATGCGCTCTTGCATCATGTATTGAGCTTTCAGCAAGCCCTCTCTAAAACTACAGACGATAAACTACCTGGTTTCCTGATAATATATGAGAAACTGTTGGTAAAACACGTTCGATATAATCGTGGGCGCAGTTGTTGTTTCAAGACGATACAATTGTTTTCGGTGTTCAAACATATTTAAAATTTCGAGGCTTGTGACATTAGAATGAAGATTCTGAAATTTTCAGTGTGGTACGAAATTCTTGGTGTTTTAGCTAACATTTAACTTTTTTCTTGATGGTATTGCAATTCATCTTGGCTTATGTTTACGTTCAAGTAAACATGTGAGAGAAAGTGTAACTAGATGGTACAGAAAGAATCTTAATTTGATGTGTTTCGTTGTCTCAAGCAAATGTAAAACTCTGTGTGATGTTTCCAAAATTAGGAGCTTATTCGTTTCATCGATACAGGAACTGATTTTACATTTGAATAGCAATATTTTGAACCGCAAACGCACGTTCATAAATATGAAATGTACTTGTGGCCTTTTATTTCCCCATGAAAACTCTCAAAAACACAAGAATGAGAAACAGCTGAGCGTAGCGGTTGAATTCTTCGAACTGACAAATTAGATTGAAATAAAGTTTTCCTGCTTGAATTTTCTTGTACGGCGTAGCTAAGACGCCACGTGTCTGTGATCATTCAAAAAAGACGTTCAGCCTGGCTCAATATGTGAAGCACCTGAAGCTCAATTTTTTTGGAGCTGCATGTCGGCCTCTGCAAGACCGAGCAAATAATTGTAGGCATGGCTCGCGACAGCATCCAACGGCATCAGATGGTGAACTAGTCGTCTTCAATTTAAAATAACTCAAACAATTAAATTATATATGTCGGGTGTCTGCTGAGAACGGCTGGGGGAAAGATTTTGATACCGGAAAATTTTGTGTGTGTATAATTTTGAAATTTTGTATTTGAGCAATGTTTTCAAGCAATGCTTGATCCTTATAATCGAATTGCTCACCTTATTCTACAGGTATGAAAACTGTGAACGATCGAGAACATTCGACTGCTATCGTGACTGCATGTGGTGTACGCAATCGGAAAATGACTGAATGTGCTACAGTATTCGCACCAGTTGATAAATTGACAGGTTAGATGCATTTTGAGATTTTCACGACACCTATGAGGCACTTTGCTTTTTCAATCGTTCGATCGTAACTAAAAGTATCATAGTATGCGTGAACGGTTTGCGACTGTAAGAGCATTTACTCGTGATGTAGCATTCTTAGAAGTTTCATGTTTGCTATCGTACGAGCAGTTCTGCTATCCGATCGTTCGAGCATGTAAGAGTGTAACGGTATTTGGGAGTTCTGAAGTAATTCTGTCAGGAACTGGCTAGTAAGAATTCATCTTAATTGCTATGGGATAACAGTAAACTTGTATAATATTTATTTGTGAATTCCAAGATAATTCAACAATTCATTTGGTCTTAAATAATCTCTTAAATTCTAAAGAGATAAAATCACTGTTGTACAAGATTGATTTCAAAGGTCTAAGGTAATTCGATTATTCATTAGCTTGTAGATAATCAACCAAATTCTCAAGAGAAAAAAACACGGCAGTAAAGGATTTATCCCGCAAGTTCTAAGGTAATTGTACAAGTCGCTAGCTTGTAAATAATTTCAATTACTACGGGATAAAACCACGCTTGCAAAGGATTTATTTAGTCTTAGGATTCCGATCTTTTCCCCCGATTTTCGCAAAAGAGCGCCTCACTTCAGAGAGCAGGTCACATGTTTGCCCTGGTCTGCAACCTGAGCCAAGAATATCAGGAAGATGCGCATTCTCATGAATAAAGATTGCTATACGAAGGCCACTCTTCCTCTTCTCGATCATATACAGAGCTCTATCGTTACAAAAAGCACAACTGCAAGCAGCTTAGGGAAGGCTCACTTATTTTTATGCAAAACCCTTCGGCATCTAATTTCATTTAATGAGGAAAAAGTTCTCGGACGACGTATCACCAGCTGAGACAACAGGACGACTGCTCAAAAAAATGGAATATTGCATGGCTGTACTATTTTTCAGGCTTAGGATTAACTGCGTTTTGTTCCAGACTTTTAAAAGGCATTTTAGCTCGTAATAGAATGTTGTTCAGCGTTAAAATATTATTACTTTGTTGTTTGCTCTCGAGCAAAGACAGATCGACAACAAAAAGATTGCATTTACAGCGCCACTCATTTGTAAGAGAAAACAGTGTGCTAATGTATGGATTTCCGCATGCGCGAGAGAGTTCAACATTTACGTTTATACGTTGTTTTCGAGTAGAAATGCGTTTGGATAATTAAACAAGTTCGAATGTGTCTTTGTTCTTAGAGGATATGTAAAAAGATGAGTTTCGTGAGTAATCGACTAAGCACACATGAAAAAAGTTTGTTTTCAAGTTTTTACTTGTAGTTTCGCCTTTAGCAACTAATATGCAGAATATCTGCAGCTTAGATTAAGTTTATTTTAATGGCAATAAAATCCAAAATTTACAAAGTAAACAATTAAAGGAAATAGAGTTAATCGGTAAATATTAATACTTTTAAAAATATACCATTCGATCTTATGAGGAGATAAAGTGTATTCAAATTTCGCATCCCCCTTAAGACCATATTAGCTTCGAACTTTTATCAACCGCAAAAAATTGATGTCGTTCGAAGTTTTCATTTTCCACGCAGTCCCGTACCAGAACCTGTT
>JACJUY010001407.1:122727-136288 GCA_014220935.1 Platorchestia sp. MABIK | reverse complement strand
ATTGTTCAACGCGTCTACAGAGTGAAATTCGATTGATTAGGAAGGTTCTCGGACTGTGTTTCCTCGAAAATTTCTCCAGCGCTATTTTTTCTTGGGAGAAATTTTCGCGCACTGCGAAGTTCCTGGATTATCTTTTTTAAACACGTGCAACAGCTCAGCAATGATGCAACGCATGAAATTCAATGAATTTTGAAGTATTCGAAATGTTTTTGAAACCGCTTAGTTTCTGCATTTATATGAGGTTATTTATGAAAGAATTAGATCTTTTAATTGTATGTCAGATAAAGTTTTACATGCCCCAGCACACACGCCCACTAAAGTGAGCAAGTGACTCAAGATTGTCTCTTCCCTCAATAATTGGTATAAAGGTGAGCACTTTTGTGCATACTCCGCGCAAAACAATCATTCTTATCGTTCAGCGAAAAAAATCAGAAAAACGAGTGTGTTGAGCAAACCCCTATTTTTGCATCCCTCTCTAACTCACATCTTATAGATTTATTTAAATGCACAATTCATCAACGTCATAATGAATGCTTGACTTAAAATGCTTAAGCTTGTGTTTTCTGATTTTTCAAAGTTCTTCCAAAATCAGCATTTCCAGCTCCGCAAAGTCTCGCACCGCACCTAGACTTACTGTATGTAATTTAAGTTTGAGGTAAACACTGGACGATCCTTTATCGGATTGTGTCATTAATGAAGTTTAATGACTGAGAATATGAGCGAAATACCTTAATAGAAAATCCCTCGTTACCAAAAAATCTCATAAACCGCTGTTCAGTTCATCGTAGAACAAGCTGCCTGGCTCCAGAACTACACCCTTTGAATTAATTTCTTTTTATGGACTGACACGAAGCTTCCAATCTCAGAGAACACGATGCGGACGTCACTCGTAAACTCTATGGAGATTTCCTCCTTTTTTACGAGGCACAGCAAAACGCGAGATGACCTCCGTATCCACAATACCAAATATGAGGCCCAGAATGCTGTGATCTGCGCCATAGAAGCAGGACGGCGTGTGCTGGGCGACAGCAGCTGCGTCGCGGCTTATTTTTACAATCTTGCGTGCGGAGTGCCCGCAACAACGCTCTGCGCATTGGATGCAGCAGGAAGTTAGCTCAGCGATTGCGGAAAAAAACGAGCGGCAGCTACGACAGTAGTCTTACAATAGGTTGTTAGCATGAGTTCGAAAATTTCTAACACCGGCACAAAAAATGCAAGGTCTGCTGCTTTTGGTTGAGCTCAGTAATCTATTCCCTCAAGTGCAACTCCTTCGTGAAGCTTTGTATTCAAGTCATGGTTTATGTTTAGGCCACTTTAAAACTGCTGAAAAAAAAATCTTTAAAGTATATAATAGTAACCAACATTCAAAATATGAGGACTGCCAGCTCATACAAGAATCTAGACTGCGATACCAACATTAGGTAAAACTATCGCTGCATGATATTTGGACGAGCATGGTCTGTAAAGGATGTGTGGGCATCATGGCTGTGCAACTCATGGCAGGAGGGGTACGAAGAGATGGAATGTGTACTAACAGCCATTTTGTGATGGTTGCTCTTAAACTTCTTTCCGCGAGTGAACTCTGTGTTCGACGCAAAAACCTTCGGTAACTAAGGTTTGAAAAAATAAAAATTAATGGAAATCCCTCTTGAACATTGGGCAAGGCTAAGTGAAAATTCTCCTTAACTATAACTTATCAGTGAGTAACGACACAAGTTGAAGTATTTAGCTTTGGTTGTGTAAAAGCACTTTCCTTCAGATCTCTCAGACAGTAACTCATTGATCAACATTGCAATAGAGAGGATTCTCAGTGCTTCTAGTGTCACCAGGTATCACGTTCAAACTAGGAAAAGATGAAAAGTGTTCCTTAGGACAAAATCTAGTATCATAAATCGGCATCATTTAGTTCTTAGACAATGGTAAGTTACAACTCTCATCGAACAAGTTCGTGTTCCTATTACTTCTGTGGCTCACGATTCGGCGATAACCTGGCAACTGCAGACCAAATTCGCTTGAGGACTCCAACATTTGAGACAACAATTAAAGAATAACTTTTTTAATAGCCAGCATTCTCAAAGCTCCAACTTGTTGTTGCTAGATAGTTGTATATACTATCGCTATTTGCATTATAAGTGATCTTGCAGCCTCATTTGGGGCATATGAGCTCTTTTATTGCTTTGCTTCATCATCAGTTGGTATTAGCATCGCGGTCCTTGCTGCAAAGACTGTGTGTGTGTCTTTTTTATCACGGCTGGTTATAATTTTCAGGTTCTTATGTTCGTTAACAGCGAGCTTTTAAGAATCTTTGTAAATGATTTCTGCAACCACCTAAAGAGAATTTAGCAAATCATTGAGTTCTCCGATAAAAATGTTTTCAAGCTTCAGTATATTTAAGTATTTTGCGCTCTTTCGAGTGAGTAGGGCGTGGGTAGGTTTGCAGTAGTTTGGGCTCACACCCTTCGCAGCCAGGACAATGTATTGCAAAAATACAAGCGGTCCACAGCCCCGGGACTTGCCATTGTTTGGCTCAGCTCGTACGAGGACGCTCTGAATTTAACTGCAGGTACGTGCGAGCTCTAGCTCCTGGTAACTCGAGTGGATCCCTAGTAAAAATATATGAACATTCCTAAGTTTTGAAATGGGGATGAACAAAATAGGAGTCAAAACTTGTAGTTTTCGGGCTAAAGTTTACTTGTATTTCAATGGAATTCCAAATCGCGATGAAGAATAGCGTGAAACACTATTTCTGAAATGGATTTATTCTTAATTTCTTCGTAATGAATGATATTCCGCGCCTACTACACCTAGTTGTAATTTACAAAATTCTACCAAGCGGACAACAAGGTATGTCATTCCTGGAGTTACGAAAGCATCAAAACGCAGTATTTTTCCTGAGGTTGAAACTTTCGTCTTAAATTGAAAATTTAGCAAATACCGCTGTTCGCTAACACGCCGTCCCTAAACAGAACTCCTTGCAATCGAGCCAGCCTTACATGCAGGCCATAAAGCCGTGCTGCATGCGACCATGTGGCGAAGTTTCTACGCTGGATACGCCGATTTTATGGCTTAGATTGAATCCGTACATCAGCTGACCTCATTTTAAGCACTTCTTGCACGTGGTTTTAAAATTTTTTGCAGTAACATTCAAGGTCACTCTTCAGTTCAAGCTGAATTCAAGTTATTTGAATTTTTTAGACGTTCAACATTCCAACTCTCATTTTTGCTCTGAAAGAAATGTTTTGTTTCTGTTCCATTGGGTTTCAAATTTCCTCAGTGTTTTTTATAGTTCTCCTGTTTTACTTAAATTTTAATTCATAACTTAGTCTAAATCTCTGAGACTGGAGGTAAATTTTATCATATTGCCGTAACTCGACTATTTTGCCATACTACCGGTTATTACCATGTAGATGCTTTCTTCTCTCAGTGGGATCCAAATTTCAAACGCAGTTGACAAAATCTCTACCTTTTTTAATTCATGGATTCGTTTCTGGAGTAAGTGAATCTATTTTATAGATGATATTGTTCTTCAAGGCGAAAATATAAACCTCAAAACAATTGACACTAGATATTATTGATGCCTATGAATCAACGTCAGAACATTTATAACTCGAGCAGTTTCCCAGTAAGATGTAGGAACCCTGTGGGCGACTTTGAACGACAAAATTTACATCACACAGGATGCAACGCTTTTCAATTGCATGTGCATGAAAACCTAAATACTTGTGAGCAAAACCTCGGTCATTGCTAATATGTTTTTAGAACTCCTTATTTAAATAGCATTTCAAAGTTAATGCTTCTGAAAACATTTACGAATCAAGAATGCTCTTTTGTCAATCAAATTCTGTTTAAGAAATGTAGTCATGAATGATGTTTCAAAAGTAACATCTTCGCTCCATACTTTTTGTGAAGGGAAATGTTGAACCAATTAAATGAACCAAAATTCTCAATGTAGGCAACAACATCTCTCAAAAAGTGATGAACATTAAAAGGGAAAATTTTTGACTGTGATACTTTTCATGTTCAGTGTCTTAAATTAACCATAAAATTTATTCACATTACGAATGAAATACTAAATAGTTTCTAAAAGTCAGGAAAAAATCCCAACCTAAAACATTGTGAGGTGCAGACGAATTCGTTTCATTTAAGGATCTGTTTAATTTGGGGTACGAACATGCTGTCTAATAGTATATCTTTCCTATCATTGTGACCTATGATTTCAAAATCTTTTTCACGGATTGGATGATCGGTTTCAAGTGAACGATTTTCAAAACTGTTTTGGAAATTACTTGCAAGCACCCTACCGAAAGGCTCTTGTTTACTTCTATGCATTCTAAATCATAGTCTGAAAGTTTATTCCGAGAAAATGAACAGCCTCTTTTCGTTTTGATTTCAGTTTACATTATGCCGGATTCCTTTGACCTTCAAAGGAGTGTCCAAAACCTCAGGGTGGGACAAGTTGAACTTGAAAAAAAATCATTAAGTTGTACCTTTTGCGTCTGTGGCAAAAGGGGTACAACTTCCTAAGGGTACAAGAGAAAATATGGAGCCCAAAATAATTCATGCATGAGTAATGAAACTCAATTCTTTATCCGTAAGTGAAAAAATTAAATACAAAAATTCCGGTATTCAGCTCTTCAGTATATTAAGTCCCCACGAAAATCCACGCAAAAATGTGAATAACTATAATTACGCTGACCCCCATGGTAATTCATGGAACTAACTTATTTTTAAAGGCTCAGATATTCTCACGATGCTCATATCGTCAGCGCCCTAAAACAATTAAAATCAAGGGCAGCAGGCTTTAGGTGCGAGATGAGGAAATTTGCACCTCATATCAAACTCGAAACATTTGCAGTGCGCTTTTTTCTAACCAATATCCCTTGAAAGATCGCATCCTATATTGTTTTCGCAAAAATAGCACACTTAAACCAGCTGTGTCTTTTGTATTTCTGGTAAAATTTCGCCGTAATAAGAGCTCAAGAATTCATAATTCAAAGGAGAACACCGCCCACGTCTTTGCACGGACAGATCATAGTAGATCTTCAGCTCTAGATCCTTCCCTTTAATAGCAGCTGTGCGAGCTGGGCCAGCAAAACTCCGTGGAAGTTCGAGGCAACGGTACTTGCATCGCAACAGTATATTTCTTCCTGAAAGTAGATAGCTGCCTAGTAGGGAGAGCAAAAGAGCAGAAGGAGTGAAGACACAAATTTGAATCGTCTTGATGAGTAACTCGTAACTGTAATCGAAGAACACAAATAGTAAATATATTTGCTCGAACTCCTATTGGAAAAAGGAAAACTCCATCTCACGTTCAATGAATGTGGTCTAAAATCAGAACGTAGCTCATTTTTTAACATTTTATTATCATAATTAATGCAAGAACGAAGCTTCGATCTCTAGACATAAACTTTTAGTCTAAACCAAAATATTAGCTCATTAGTTCAGAAAATTTAAACGTCTAGCGTATGGGCCTTCAGAACTGCATTGCACCAGTCTGGAATTGTAATTATCATTTTTTACGACTTCCATCTCTTCATGACTGCAATATAACTTAATCTTTCTATCTTTACTAGTGCTGGAAGACCCTATGGATAAAGGGAAGATGAAGTACAGCGGCTATTGACCAGGCAAACTTTTTTATCTCATTATTACTTTAGCGTAATGTTCGTGTGATGTTATCGAACAGCTGAGAGCTGCTTTCTTTACCCAATTTTTATATCGAACCTTAGAGCAGCGAGGATATTTTAGGATTATTCCCGATTCTGAATTTGGCCTACGAAACATCTAAATAAGTTAAAGCCTCGTTGTTAACGGCCCGATATAATCTCCGTCGCATCGATAACGCGCGCCTGTGGCCTCGATGCAACGCTCCACTCGCGCCCCGCAATGTCCGCTCTCTGATACGCTCTGAGCTGCGAAATTTGTCATAAATCATGCATAGCATTCAGCCATCCTGCAGTAAATTAAAACGCTCAAAAGAAAAGAAACGAATGGATTTTTCCGCCAGAAATGACTAGTTAATAAATCATTGATCCTAACAAGCCAATTAAATTTACATGCTCTCTTCTGTAACGAGGAAAAATCATTAATTTTTATGTCTTGCTTACATAAATTTAGTGTCTTTAACATTCATTGAATTCATTCGCTGAATAGCATTTTCAAGTTCGTTCGCACTTGGCGTCATGCTGACCGATAATGTATCGATATTGAATGAAAATTTGCTTCTTCATGAATATTACACAGATAGGAGCTCTGTTATTGAAATGCAGGGAGTCTTATTATGGGAGGACATTGAATCTATGCACGTGAAGAATATTTATGTCCGTGGCAACATGAACTCCTGCCGACCTGGCTGTCGCCATAGCAAGCTCAGGCCCACCGCACAGATAGAAAAAATGAACCGAATGCAAATTGGAATAAATATTGATTCAACTTGGGGTCCTTCACCCACTGTGTTAGTCACAGCACAGGTGTTTTGCGAGCATGATGGAAAAATACAATACCTGATGAAACTTGCGTATCTGAAACAACAGTTGACATTAATTTGAATGAAATTGGGATGGGAATCTTTGAAACGAAAATATCTTTCTTTGTTCAACTTCAGAGTACAGGACGCGTTAAAATAACGCAATGATAGCTGAGGCGAAACAAAATATAAGCTGTCATTTTGTCGCACTCGCAGGGAAGAACTGCATCATCAGCGCACTAGATGCATTTTACTCAACTGTCGAGTTTTTTCGATTGAGGCTTCATTCTCGATGCATTCAACCTCTTCACGCCACAACTTCCTGTCGAGAGAGTCGTTAATCTATATATATGTGCCACTAAGTGAGAGCACCTTGAGATCTCGCAACTTAATGAATAATAAACTTACAAGATTCAACTCATTTTTCATGTGTTGTTTTGCGTTTGAAATTTGTTCTACATAAAAGTTTCGTACAAGTGAGAACATTAGCATTGTTTTCTCCCTGCTCTTTTATTTCGAATATTGAGTGGCTGCATGACTTAAAGCGCGCGGGCTTTTCCCGCGAGCCTGAATAGCAAGCTAGACCTTGACGCGAAAACTTATCATGTAACACTTGACTGAACCCTCACAGTCGGGAATGAATAAATTCTGTATCAGCTCATAAGAATATTAAATTTAACATTTGCATTTTGAATTTCTTAGGACGTCTGGTGTGCTGCAATCCCTTTCGATTTTGTTGGCTCTGAAATTTTCTTCAAATCAGACTGCAAACATGCATGAATTTTTCACTCACATTTCTTCGCTGAACGAAGTTATACGCCGCTTCCGCAAATTTTTATTAGCTCAACAAGCATATGATCATTTCCTTTAATTATAACAAACTAAAAAGCTGAATCCAACAACTTGTTTAGGCAAGCTGGGAAAGCGCACCATAAATTTAAAAATAAACGTAATTACGAATTAAATTTACGTCCTCCGTAGCCTATTCTCGTAAGCAAGAGCCGAGACCTTGTTTAGAGTATTGCTTTTATAAATAATAATACGTACGTGTTCCAATTGGCTGTCATCGCTACCGAAAGGCTTCCTCATCCCCGTGATTCAAGGCCTCCGGTCATGCAAGCACTTCACATGGCCCGTCGCTGCACCTACACTTGCCAGCCGATCTTGCATTCCTGCCATGGTCTTATCAGAAAAGCAGCGTTGAATCCTCTTTGGTTGGGTTAATTGTTTCTGTTTTCTCCCTGACCAACGTACTCAAATGATACCTGAGTTAAATTAGTAGAAAAAGGTGCGTCGCATCTACAGAAGTGGCACGTCCTACCATCGAATCTCAAGTCTCACTTTGATGCTTTAACTCAAAGCATTGGATGACACGTTGTGCAGAAAATGTTTAGTTATATTCCTGTCACTCAAGGCTGAGTTAACCGCTATGTATGACAATAACGATTTTCAGCCAATGGTTAATCTGTAGATTTCGATACGATTCAATTTTCACCGTGATACTGTCAATTAGAATAATAGTGAAAATGAGAGTTTCACGCTATAAGATCGTTTTCTCTCAGAGAGCTGTTACAACAAACTCATAGCACGCCCAAACTCACTGTTGTACCTCTTAAATCATTTCATCGGTTGATCAAAGCATTCAAAATGCAATGGTTTCCGATTTGGTAAATCTAATATTGAATTCTTCCATTTTTGTTTTAACTCGTCCCTTGGAAATTTTTCTGCTCACAAATATTGGGAAAATAATGCTACCGTTCATTTCCATAAAGTTAGCGTGTACACAAAAGGAACACGGAGAAAATATTGCAGAATGTCTTAATCCTCTCACTCCCGTAGGGCGAAATGTGTCCCACAGCTTTTAAAAAATCCCAGTGGCCATACAAATCGTAGTAATAACATGAAATGGAATACAAGCAGTTCATTACACACCTGTCTACAGATTCTAGTTTCATTTGGCAACATTTTGACACATGACAAGTCAGTACCGGGGCGACTGTCAACAAGGTAGGTTTGGCTTATATTATTTCTTATTTTTCATATATTTTTCTATATAAAGGAGGTTTATGATAGCTTATTTGAGTTATGCTATCGATATTCTAGTGTATTTGCTACAACAAATAATGTTCTGTAAATTGAAGTGTTTCGAATAAACCCAGCGGAATATACATACAATCTCATTAGAAAATACCGATGTCCCAGATTATTTATTGGCCTATAAGCTAGCCTATAGACGTAGACATTTTTTAACTATTTTTTTTAAGTATCCTTATAAATAAGTATCATCAGTCATCAGTTTCAAATTGATCAGTTGTCATCAGTTGTTGTCAGTTGTTGTCATCAGTTTTAAATTGATTGAAAAAATTGAATCGGCAAAACTGTTTCATGCATTGCTCAAACGACATGATAAAAACTTATGACAGTATACAAATTATTTCCAGTGAGTTCTGTAAGTTCACTAGTCAGAAAAGTGTTTTTGACAAAAAGCTGTAGTTTTCCTATCTGAAGGTCTCATGAATACGGGAAATTTGAACAACAGTATGAACTTGACGACGAAAAAATAACGTTTTCTCAATTTCTGAGACAACTCTGTCACCGTCGAACAAAATGATTACTTCATTACACGCTGAAAATTATTTTACGGAATTATTCCCAAGTTCTTTAATTTCTTAGACTACTAGTGATTTAACTCGTAATGAAAGTAGAGCATTGTTTTTAGAATGAAGAATATATGATGAAAGTTAGAAAAAACGGACTGCGAGCTTTCTATCAAAGTTTGGCAATCTGCCCCCACTCGCCCGTTGCTCCATAAATCCGTATTACCGTATTCGGCTCGAGCCAAAAAGGGATTCAATGGAATTACCAAACAGAGGAAAAAACTTAAAATACCATGCGAATCACTGGCATTAACCGAGAAAACAGCTAGCTAGTGAAACATTTGCTTCTTCTAATGATAGACCCAAGTGTTGATGGGGTTCTCACATGCGTGCAAAAATACTGTCCTTGACGCTTTTTTCAGTCGCTTCTTGCAAAATTAAAAGTCAAAAAATGTACTTGCGTCCATAAAGAAATTTTATTTACGAAAATTTGGTGCTGTTGCGGTGCTTCAAAGAACACAAAAATACGGCTTAAAACTTAGAGGAAATTAAAAAAATGAGAAAAAATTCGAGCAAGCAGCCAACAGCGAAGTAAAAGTAAAACCAACTGATATGGCTGTAAAGACTTGAAATTCGCGCACTGTAACTGAGCGAAGAAGGTTTTTAGACAAAAGCTTTCGAAACCACCTCATTTGCGGTAGCAGTGATACGTGCTCGAGCCTAGGGGTATTATTTTATGCCCCTTTTCGAACATAAAAGCTTCAAGGAATTTTTCGGAAGTTCTTCATGCATAAAGCATTTTTTCCCTTCATAAAAATTTAATTATGGGACAGTTGGTACGTGAGGCACTGAACCATCTCGTTTTTTGCTCTCCTGATTGAATTCGAGAGTTTCGTTGCTTAGCCCTTCGCTATTTTAAATTGTGTTGCATTATTTGGAAACGTTGAGACGCTACACAGTGGATATCATCAGGTGCCTCCAAGTCAGATCTAACTTAACGCGGTAACAGAGCAGCGTCAAAAAGAGACGAAAATGAGCGTCAAACAGCAGTTTATGAATATAAATTAAACTCAAAATGAATGCCCCGTAGACCTGTTGTTGATGTAAATCACAGTCATGATAATTCGGCCTCTCTTTGCTGTCTGCGCTGAAAAACATTCTAAAACATGTCTTCAGTTCAACTGACTTATCAGCGTAGCACTTTAGGCTGCACGAGCTATAATGGGTCGCGGTTGCACTTAAAAAAGTAGGAAAACTAGGGCGCTACCCTTGCAGAGCGCAATAGTGCCATGCTGATGTGTTTGAACGCTGCTCGAGATGTTATATCGGCAACAAAAGAATGCGTTAGTGCATCAAAATCTATGGTTGTCATTCTTATTTGACCAAGCGGCAACGCCTGAACCACATTCAGCAGAACAACTACGTTCACGCTTGATCAAACGACGTCAGAGCTCTTTCACTTAGTATACACACCAATGCATTAAAATGAACAACATGAGCTTCTTGTGAACCTTATCTCTATTTTCACTACGTAATACAAGTATCCACAACTCTTTCGTGAATATCATATAGAATTTAGCGCAACTGTGAAAATCAGGTATCAGGATTGTAGACGGCAAGAAATGCAACGCGTTAGGTGTTTTGCCTACAAAAAATGCCGTCAAATAGACATTCAGCTGTGTATGATTCTAAGATAGAGAGATTTTTCAATTCTCAGATGTCCTTTCAAAACTGGATGAGGGTATTACCTTCAAGCATGAAGAAGGAAGCCGATATATTTGTGCAATGGCATATGAACTAGTTACTTCCTTTTTTTACAGCAATTCAGATAAAAAAATTTCCATGACTAATCACACATCAAGCCCCATATGAATTTACTCCGATCTGCTCCCTACAAAATCATAAATTTTCCCAATATCCATGCGTCATAAAATGACTTATCATAAAATATTTCAGTTCAATTTTCATGTTTCATGAACGGTTAAAAGAGTAGAGCAAGCGTCTGTAAATATTGCTGAATTTCTAAAGCTAACAACTTGAAGAGCGAGAAATTTTTCTCACAAAGCTGACTGAAAATATTATTCTCCTGTTTTATCTAATCCTAATTCCAACCAACCATCATTTCTTCAAGGCGAAAAAAAGAGTTAATAATTTAGCACTTGGGAAAGAACGCTTATAAAGATGTGTTGAAAAAAACAACGGTGATTTTTAATGGTATTCATCATCAGTAGTACGGAGGAATTAATGACTAACTCTTTTTTTTAAATGTCCTAAGACAATCATGTTCTGAATCACCAGCAGCTAATTAAGTGGTGTAATTCTAGTAGCATTTGTGAGAACCTAATTAGGGCTCCTGTAAATATGTGAACATTTCATAAATTTCATTTAGTGAATGTTCTTGCGGTTCTTAAAGTCATTTAGTTAATGTTCTTTCGGTTTACAAAGTCATTTCGTGAATGTTCTTACGATTTGTCAAGTCATTTAGTGAATCTTTTAAAGTAGCTCTGGAGTTCGAGCCTTCAAAATCTTATCATTACTGAGCCTTCGTGAAGACATTCAGTAAGGAGAGAGAAGGACTGCCCAGTACTGTGCACACGGCACCAAAACACGAACAAGACCAATAAAAGCTACACCTCACCTGAAGAAACTGCTCTCCTACACTTCGTCAATCAAACAGCTCATCTCTAGCCGCTCAAAGCGGCGACTGTTATAATTCTCATGTCCACGATTAAGATCGTTAAACGAAAGAAAAGCGAAGCCAAGATCATGAAGATTGGTCATGGGTCGATGGACTACCTTCAGTTTCTCAGCAAAAACGCCCCGCTTTTCAAGTTTAGGTGAGTTTGTGGACAGACAGAGAAGCACAAAGCATAGAAGCTGCACAGTTAATGAAGTGAGCAGAGTCACACCTGACTGCCGACCGCTAACGAAGGAGGTTGTGTGGAATAGACGAGCGGCATCACGCAATTTTCTTGGTCTTCTGGTGATTCTACTTAGCAAAGTTGTTCCCGATTATATTTTGAGGTTTTCGGGAAATTCACTTGACGCACTGATGCAGAAATCATTTCCAAATGATTGAGTTACTTTTTTAGATAATAATAATGAAATTCAAAGGGCAAATCCTTATTATTACGCCTTTGAAGACCACAAACGGGAAATGGGATGAGTGTTCTCGCTCGAGAAGTCGCCTGATTTGAACGAAATTGAACAATTTTAAAGGCTATTAGATCATTTACTGAGCAGTCACTCAGAGCTGCCTTATAGCTCATGATGTTCAAGAAAGTTCTTCAAAGGAATTGTTTAAAATTTCTCTCTCGACCCATATGACCTGATAGAGTCTACGTCTTTTTGTTCTCTAAAGCTTTATTTATTCATGCCAACCAGCACCCAACTTTCAATTAAAAACTAAAATTCTCACTCAACTGTGTGAGTTTAATTTCTCGCCTTTAAATTCTTAATTATTTCAATAGATTACCCTAGATAACCTATATAACATTAGTTATATAATGAATTATAAACTGAATGGTATAGCAAACCAAAGGCTGCATGCTCAAAAATTTTCCCTCCTCATGCATTTTTTCAGAACTTATGTTCATGAATGTAATGAGTGACTTTTTTACTTAACTTGTGCACTTTCAGGAATATTCTAGTCTCCTAACTATCGCTTCGTTTAGCATGCAATGCATCAAAGCCCCAAAAATAAATAAGGATGACGACAACGATCTAGCTTCATCATTGACACACACAAAACGCCTGCTTGCTCAACGCCTCCTCGTAACACAATCTGCAAAGTAGAAGCGCCGTTCCGCCTCAGAGGTTCTTGGCTTCACAATAAGAGGATCTGGGTGCGCATTATTAAGCAGAAACACAGCGTTTATACCATGTGTGTAACGCAAGATAAAAAATTAAAAGACTCGAACTGAAATTGTGAGCCCTGTTCAGACTGTCGACCGCGTCCAAGAACTTTCATTTCAGCTTCAGGTCTTATGAAAATTAATGATATATATGCTGCAACCTATCAAGTGAGTCATCAGCAACGATATTAAATCGCTCATTCTTTAGTGTCTTGCATCTGCAGCATTTTCATTTAAAACATTTGTATTCTATATATTTACCAATATAAAAACGAATTAAAAATTAAGAGTTTCAATTTGTAATTTGAAATTAGGTCCATTGCTCAGATTTGGAAAGTGCGTTTATAATTTCTCTGTGAAAGATTGTTCATCCATTTGACAACAGGCAATAACGATGAAAATAATCCTCACTGAAAGTACCTCAGCAAAGATAGAGGGGAGAATGTACATAGCGAAACTCTAAGGAGGTCAAAAAATTCTGTACGATAACGAGACTGCGTATTGCTGCCGAGACTGCAGGCAGCAACTAGCCGAGGTATGCACCACAAGACATGCTGCCGAGACTGCAGACAGCAACTAGTCGAGGTGTGCACCACAAGACATGCTGCTGAGACCGCAGGCAGCAACTAGTCGAGGTGTGCACC
>JACJUY010001407.1:103059-122291 GCA_014220935.1 Platorchestia sp. MABIK | reverse complement strand
CATAAGACATGCTGCCGAGACCGCAGGCAGCAACTAGTCGAGGTGGGCACCACAAGACATGCTGCCGAGACTGCGGGCGGTAACTAGTGGTGACACAGGGAACTAGCAGAAACACAGCCAGCAGTACCGACAGGAGGCGTCTGCTGTGGGTGTTGCGTAGGTGGCTGCCATGGTAGCTCCTCATTTTATTATTTCCACCTCCCTTGTTGTGCGAGGGACCGCTGCTTCTATCCACCGTTTTCTGCTTATTGTCTGTGGGCAGAAGATGCTGGAAAATTCCGCTTATATTACGTCAATGAAATAAGTTACAAAGGTTTTTTTTTTAAGTCGTTCGTTCTACCATTTTTTGAAAAAAAATCCTAAAACTCTAGGACTGATTTTTTGAGCGAAACGTTCATGTAACTACAGAATAGTTAAAACGAGACCTCCTGGTAATAGTGACGTTTTTACTTATCTTCATGCCAGTCCAATGTCCATTTAATCAAACTATTATGACGCGATCAGCGATCAAACACACTATCATGAAATTAAAGCAGGTGTAGTGCACTGCGCTCGAGCACTGGGCACAGTGTATCACTGCCAGAAGGTATTATCATAGATATTATCCACAACTTGCTGCGATAAATTTCAAGCACGCTTGAGTAAACTCGCCAAGGGATATTTATTTTTGCTTTTCTTGATCACCTTTGCAGCGCTCATAAGCCCATTCTAAGTTCTCCTGCAGTGAGGAGTTAAGAGATCAGCAAATCTAACACCCACACAAAGGCGGAGCTCCCAAAAACTTCAGCATTGTCAACAAGCAGTGATAAATAGACGCGTTTAAGCACCGCAACTCGACACCCTGAGTCGCAGTTCACACCTTCTGTTTTAAACACAGCAAATTATTAACTGCAACTGTAGGGAATGCAAAAAATACGTCAAGTGACGATGCTATCACCTGAGTAATTATACTTTCAACTTAACAGGTGAATCAATTCTCTAAAATTCTCTAGCTCTTCCTGACGCCGCAAAAACGGCCCAACGACCAGAAACGGCTTTAAGCGTTTAAACGGCTTGAGGTCTTCCGGTAGTGTTTCCACTTTGGTCTTCTTGCCTTCGCTTTCGTGCGACTTTGGTGTTCCAACGCATGCTTTCTGCAAAACGGTGGATCAGAGCGAAATTACGCCTGCTGACTTATACTATATGCAGAATAATCTTGACATCTGCCGTCAAAATATGGAAAGTGATGAATATGGAACGTGACTGTTTCCAGCCTAATTACTCTACCACTTTAGAGTAACATAAATTTTTTAGCGTTATTCTTCTAGGGTAAAGCTTTAACGTTAAGCCAGAAGTCCTCAAGTTGGTTTTTTTGAAACGTTGCAAGTAGGTCATGGCAAATTTATGTTGGCAAAGACAAATATCAACTCACAATCAAAATTAGAAATTGAGTTTTTGACTCAAAGTCTATCTTGGTGCACACTTTTAAACACCGCAGTATCTTAGGATAAAAATAGATATTTATGTAATGAAATGCAATTTCATTTATAAACTCTTTTTGAAGTAATAATAAGTGAAGGCAGTACTGGGTTTTTTACAGCGAACGCACGAGCTTTACTTTTTAACGTTAGCTTATTTTTCTTAAAAACATCTGCTGTTTTTTCAGAAAATTTGGCAATAAACGATATTGAAAGCGCCCTATCTTATCAAATCATTCAAACTTGCGTCAAGTGCGTCATAAGTTTAAAAAAGAAATTTACCAACACATCAGATGCCTAAAAAACATGAATGTGTCGCATTTTGCATAAGAGCTGCTTTCGCTCAGCAGGTCCTACGACGCCTCGTTCAGCATCACGTAGAGATAAAAACGTTTTTACAATATCTGATCTGCAAATTCGTGCACCGCATCGCGTCTTGTTGCCGCGCACCGCCTACCTGAGACTCGCTCTTTTGGAAACGTCGTTCCCGCACAGGAAAAAATTTCGCAGGCACTGAAGCGCGAGAGCTTGGCCTCCAAGGTCGCGATTCCGACAGATAGAAATGTGGGAAAAAAATCGAATTTTGGCTCGCATGACTGAAGTTTAGTGCGCGTTATGGGAAATAGGGCCTTCTTGTTAGTTGTCCGTGGTCTGTCAGAAAGATGATATCATATAATGGCGCACAGAATGGTTGTAATTCTTCAATCTACAGGAGGATTATCAAGCTAAGTGTTCTAGGCAGACACGCTTTCATTCTAGAATCACCGAGCACAACTGACCTGGAAAGCGACCTACAAAGTGAGCACCCACACGTTCATAATGCAAGATCTATAATGTTGAAGACATTAGCTATTATCAAATATTTGACATGCATTGCAGTCGATTATCAAGAGGTATATATATGCGTGAACTCTGCATTTTTCTCCTTGAATTTTAGGTAATGAAATAAATCGTGAATTTCTGTCTCAATATTTATATTTCATTATCATAAGGAATAAAAATCACTCAAATTTTTGGGCAGGTTTGCCAGGAGCAACAAAGGGAGGAGTGAACAGCGCTCCCTCGTGTTGGAAAGCTGTGCCGATGACCAATGTAGACATGCTACACTCTTCACATAATCTTGACGTCAATATTCCTGTGTCCTGATAGTACCTGAATTAAATCGTTAAGATTAGAAAAGGATTATTTTTTACTCTATCAATAGTTCACATGCAACAGGAGTAAAGTCATCTTTCAATTCAAAACCTTTAGAAATCGTAAAGAAAAACAATTTTCGGGAAGATCACCGTACATTTAAGAAATCGCTTTGCAAAGACAACAGATTCAAGTGTCCAGCGCCGGCAGACGCGGAGTATACAAAACAATGTCCAATTTTTCGCGAAGAAAGAAAAAGGCGTTGAATTTGGCACTCAATGGAGGGAACACGCAAACGATGACTCGGCAGTTTGAGCGGCATCCACTGTTTGCAGATCTCAAATCAAGGAAGTCGTTCCTTCGAGTTTTTGAATTACAAATGCAAAGTAAAGTGCTCATAGACTCTCGTGAATAGATAAGCCAATCAAATAATCACACTGAAACCAATTAGAGGTTCATTAATAGAATTACCATTCAAGTAATTAGCTTCCTTGAATTTAACGTCGAAACACCAACGAAATTGCGCACCGCATCTGAGCTCCAGATAAGATTGCAGGAAGCCAGTATTTTTATTTTTAATGTCATTGCAATTTGAGACAAGGATCGCATGAAAGTTGCCATAAACGCGCATGACAAGAGCGACTACACAAACAGAAATTCTAAACTATTCTGGCAATTGTTAGTGCGAAGATTCTTTTCGCCTACTTGGACAACTTCAGTGATAAAACTTGCCGAATCTCAAGCACCTTATCAGAAATTTTTCCCACTAAAAACTGTTATCAAATATCAGTTGAGGCGAGCAAGCTAGATGTGTTCTGGCTAATAATAAAATAAGGCTTTTTTGATTCTGATTTGAAGGTAAAAGTTAATCGCCTCTCACTTGACTTTTCGCTGCGAAATATTTTTCAGTGAACGTACTCAATCAATCGGCTGCGCTGGAATTTAGCGTATGCATTGTGTCTCAATGTACTGTGAGCTCAACAGCTCTTTGGTGCGCTGAGTGAGCTTGAGTAGCAAATGTTCGCTTGAAGACGAAGATATTTGTGAGCTTTTAGCCCTTTTTCCATTTTCTCTTAGATTTCACAAGTCAGTCCATCAAGTTGCGACATCGGTCTCACAGCGCTCAAGGTACCTAACCCAACGAATTACTCAGATCTAAGTGCGTAGACCCGCCTTTTGAAGACTTTAACTGAAGATCACCGACAGTATTTGCTCTGTAATTGATCCCATAACTAACTCATCTCCATTTAGGTTGCTGCAATGGTCAACCAGAAAACGTATTACCAAGTTTTATGATTTTTCTCAAATTTGCAAGGGAGTTTAGGAATCCATATACAAAGTCCTACTTAAATTCACAGTTCATGCTACCTCAAGTTTTTACAATAAAATTAGTAAAATAAACCATAATTAACTTTTAGATATAGCTATGGCTCTTTCCTGAATATCTCAAGCAACCAATATGCAGAAAAATTTAGAGAAAAATGATTTTGAGAATGTTCCATGTATGCTGTTCGAATTGAAGAAGTCAATTAGAGTTCCGACCGACCAGCGTTTTTGAGTTGCCGACGAATGCGCAAAACCCTCACAATAATTTATGCAAAAACAGCATTGCATAAGGGACTAAGAGTTATTTTTCATACCTAATTAAGTGCATGCCTTGCTCCTCTCTCATGCAGTCCACATACCTCACACGCACACCGCATACCTCACGCACACCGCACACGATGCAAGCAGATTTTGAACATACCAGACGCATGCCGCTCACTCCAGCTTTTGCATTCGCTGCGCATGTATTTAGAAAGCAAAGAAACTACAAGAATTGAACTGTTATCAGTTTAGTTTGATAAGAAGTGAGTGGGGATAAATTTACAGCCACAAAATTGATTTCTTTGATTATTTTTATTTCAGGTGATTTTTTTCGTAATCGACGGTAGGCACTGAATGAAAATATTTTAATGCTAAATTAATATTAGGCACCAAATTTTTAACAGAGTCAACAGAAGATAACCGAGTCTCAGCTTTAGTTTATTTATTTTCATTTAATACTTCAATTGTTAAGCAACATATATCCTAATGTCAGGGTCCATTCCAACAGTGTTGATGATTTTCGAAGTTTTTGTGTAGTTGGATGCTCTTTGTGATTTATAAATATGTACCATAGCGCATTTTTGTAGTCTGGGTTTTGGCTCTGAATATTTTAATTCAAATGAGAAATTAACATTTACCCATAATTTGTACATTTATCCGTTGAACACAAACAAGTTTAAGCATCTAATTCATCAAAATTTGGAATACAATTAGTCCTGCTGATTGTCACGAGCTAGTCAGGCTGAAACGATACCTCCCTAGTTTTGCAAAGCAGGCTGTAAGGCTGCAAACTTCCCACCTCAATTGATGCATATTTTCATGATTTGCTTCTGTCAAATTGCACACATTCAGCAAATCAAATGACGAGAGCACTTGCACTTTCAGGGAACAGGATACGGGCAGGAGTGAAAGTCTGACCGTCAACAATCAATATGCGTGATCTCAGTGTGAGCGTTTCTATCAATCAGTCACGTGTTTCTTTTGAACTTATAAGGTGTCCATACCACATTCGAGCATCTCATAATACCGTTACAGACAACGGCATTTTTATCTCCATTTTCTTGCCAATTAATAAATTTTACACTTATACCACCCAGACCTTTGGGCCAGGCTCTTTAGAAAACTAATATTCGTGAATTATTCTTCGTAAAATGGGTAACTGTCACAGATCGTACCATCTACACAGAGTGTAGAATTTTAAAATTTAACCGTAAAATCATACCCAGAGCAATTGATTTTGTCGCATATTATTATTGAGCACAGAGTGTGAAGGGTGACAAACAACTAAGCAAAGAAGATTGTCAAAGTTGTGTAGGAGCATAAATTTTCAAAAAGCTATTGTTTATAGCAAAATTTCTCAAAAACTCAAATTTTCATTGAGAAACCAGATTTCCCGTGACTCGCTGTGCCATGTTATGCATGAAAACTAACTAGACCTTTCATGCTCCGTTGGTTTATGGTGTTTTCAAAATTTATTTTAATTCTGAGATTGATCAATTTAACCTTGAGATTGGAGTTAATTGTGAAACGTTTTACGGAGGCAGCATTTATTCAATGTTAATAAAAAACTGTCAAGTTAATTGCTAAAGAAACATTGAGAAATATCGTTCATAAATGAAATATTAGTTTAATCTTGCCCCATGTTATTATTGGAGGCAGAATGTGACAGAGACAACCAAAGCAGCAAGTAAATAACAAAAAATAATAATCAGAATTGTGTAATAGATATACTAGATCTATCATTACCCATTGACGCAGGTCACTCATGAAGGGTCAAACCAAAACAAAGCAGTTACGTTAGAGCATATTAACTAAAAAGCTTAAAATCAAGCTTTAAACCGCGGTAAGAACCAATGAATGTCATTTTAATACACCGCAATTCCATGAGACGGAGTATGAAACAAGTGCATTTACGTGTTGAAGGAGCAATCCCAGGACAGCGTTTCCAGGACATCAATTCTGACGCTCTGCGATGAAGCGCCCTTCCAGTTATTCGGAAAGTTCCTTGAACAAACCTTCCGATGACAGGGACACTACTGCGTCAACTATCATAGCAATCTACGATGGTTACTGTCTGGCGCGCCATGGCAGAATTCAGCGTGTGGAAACCAAATTATTTTTGGAAGAACCGATGACTGGTCTCGACCAGGTACTTTGAAGTGCTTGAAAGTTATTTATATATTAATTCGAAGGTTGTTGAATTCCTCACCGATCATGATCCCGACGTTCTTTGGTTGCAATGAGATGGTGTAGCATTTTATCCCTCTCTACGCTGACTCGGAATACAGCACGACATGCTTCTACGTAAAATAACGAAAATTTGAAGCCAATGATTACTCACTAATCAAATGTGGCCAACCTTGGCCAACTTTCGAATAAGATTTCACAGCTGCGTTAACATTAGCGGTCGCAACTTCAGTGATAAAGTTTCCTAAGCCTTTTACAAGAACATTACATTCAACGCGCATCACAGATTTTGACGTTTTTCTTCCATCAGCATTATTTTCTCCTTCATTAAATTTTAAAATCGTAACATCTTAATTTTCGGTTCCTTTTTAGTAATTCTTAGAAAATATTCTTTAAAAAGGAAATTTTTTACAGAATACATCCACAATGAAGCTTGCGAGAGTGTCAACTTTCAAATTTTATAACTACGAAAATCAAGGTGTAAATTTTGTTCTATTTTTTTACTGAAAAGAAAATCCTGAATTCTGTATTTCGTGTTCACCGAAAGTAGAGCGTGGACGTTTACAAACAAGAATACAAGTATTCAAGAAAGCAAGCATATTTACATGCAAATTGTGTGCTGAAGCTACGTGCTCTCTCGATTCCTGTGATGAAATATCCGCAATGACACATACATACATTAGAGAAACCCGGTTATGTTTAAAAACGGTTTCTCGGTCATATTTCTACCATTTCATTTGCATTTATACAACTGAATTCCCACTGCCCTACGGAGGGCGTATTTCTCACAAAAGTACGAGCTAATTCCCCACTTAAAATAACTTAGAAGTCTTCCAGACGCCCGGAAGAGCTGCGCATGAGCTGTATTGCACGCCCTATAATCACTGGACCTATAACGACCAATAAACATCACAAAATAAGTCTTGCGATGTGCTTAATAACTCGCCAAGGATGTTGCTGACGTTCGGAAACAAAGCTCTCAGATTAGATATAAAAAAAGGGTTGGGATAATACATAATGATTGGACCTCGCCAATAAACTCAGTGCGCTGAAGAACATCCGAATCCTATGCAATCTCACGGTGCTCAGCATTGCATTCTACTGGTTAATGAAAGCTTTATGAGCGGAACGATCCCTTATTGAGAAATTATTTCAGAATGTCCATACATATTCAGGGTACGAGTAGTTGAGCTCTCATTTTGAAATAAGACTTGCTCTGTGGTATGCACGCGAAAATGAGCGTGCATTTAAAATCCGATGGTATAGGTACGCTAAGTTAAGCTCAAATCTCAATAGTTTATTTCAGCACACGCAAGATATTCGATGAAAATGAACGAGATCAGTCGCATCAAAATTTGAGTGTGGATTTCGAATCCTAGGCCAATGACTGCGTCGTTCATTTCACAACAATTATTTTTTACGGAAAGCTTGAGTCGAACGAAAAGGCGGAATGCTGAAATACTCTCAAACGAGTATTGCAAGGAATGATCTTTCTATTGTCGCCGACGGAGAGGCTAGGCCAGGTCTCCGGATCAATTATGGAATGAATGCTTGAATTAATGATCAAAAGCTATATAGTATAGTAAAAACCACGGGGCAAAAAGTTGAACCATGAATAACTAAACAAGAAGAAGAATTTCGTCGCGTTAACTCCTCTCTAAAGGAGGCCGGGAAAATGTACTAGAAAAATTACAAATTTTCACAAAAGAAATTGGTTATTTACACGAAAATTAATATATTGTATGAGTTTTAAATATTCAAACTGACGATCATTTTTTCGACTGCTTCCACCAGATCAGTTTGGTCAATTTTTCAAGAGATTTGTTTTCATGCTGTAATAATTTTTAAATCCAAGATCAGATGCTACGTATAAAATGTATTCATTTATTTTGCTGGGCACGACATATTCAACCAAAATTATCGACAATTTATCGGTCTACTTTAAGACCAAGAAAAAAACTTCCAATGTCAGACGGTTAAAAAAATGTTTGAAGAGATTATCTTCAATATCATATCAGCTCGCTGCATCACTTTTTTTGCGTTCACAATGCTGCTTGGCGAGATTTGCTAATTTATCTACAAACCAAAGCAGGCTCAATGCAGGGGCTTTATTCTTGTGTAAACGGTCCTAATTTTAATAGTTCTCTATTAGTCTTTCAAAACGTTTTAATAATCAAAGGTACCTCAGCATGTGAATTTTGAGCTCACTCATTAAAATATAGAGCTGACTTTTAGGTGTAACTTGTAAACTTGAAGTAGCTTTTGTGTGAGTGGAAGTTGTTCGTTCAGGAAGCTCAGGCCCCGATGCGGTCCAGAGGAATCCCCCAGCGTGTTCAGTTTTCGCTTTCATCGCAAGTTTTGAGCGAAGTTCCATGAGTTGAGCTGAGGCAGCGTGTCACGTAAGCAAGTCAAGGCCGCACTCGGCCTAAGCGCGGCTGTTCGAACGCGTGATATGTCAACACATGTCCTACAATCCGTACCTTCCGTCTGAGCCTCAACTACAACAATGGACCTCAACGAACAATTAAAATAGAGAGAAAATTCACAAAAATTAACTATTTAAATAAGATCTAGCAGTCAGACGCTTGTTCGCTTTTCAAGTCGAACAACAAAAGGATGTCTTGAGCTCCATTTGCGGACCCAAGGAATTATTTGACCTACAAGTAGAAACCAGGTTGCGTAAAAACTACATTTTAAAAATTTCACATGTTCCTCACGTACGAAACCCATTTCTTCCCAAATAAATTTGCTTCTAAGTGAAATAATATCTCCTTCCAAGCGACACCATCCGGCGCATTCTCACTACCAGGCCTGACGCTTGGCAACAACACCCGAAGGTGATTTTTACCGCTCTCATGTGCTATACTTATTTATCAAAACTTCATTTTGTGAGGGATTTAATTTAATGTATGCATGGCACAACTCTAACTTAGAGGCTGCCTATTTACCAACAGCCCAAATATCGTCGAATTGGAAAACAAAAATGGGAATTAAAGCTTGAGCGAAAATCATTAGAGGGATATTTCTTCTACTCAGGGCGTTCGTCGACTCGAGGTTCACACAAAAAAATTGCGAAATGTCCGTAAATAGGATCACCGTAAGGATATAACTTGAGCCCTTTGTACTATACCTGCATGATGTGACATATGTAATATGTCACTATAAGAAACCAAAATTTGAATTTGACATTTCTTGAAAGCTCACTTCTCAATTAATCAACTAATAGACCATGAGGACATACACAAAAATAAAAGCTCAGAATATTGATTTCACCCTATTCCAGCGCGTTGTGTTCGTGGCAGAAATCATCTACACCGAGGAAATTCTTTTTTCGCTGGAGCATCTGTGAATTCAGCCATTCAAGTATAGCTTTTTCACCAAGTAGCTAAAATGATAAATGTTCAAGAGAAAAAGTTAGAGTGCAATGGGTTACGTACACTTTCACTTCAGTGCTCTATTTCAGAGTACTAACGCTGTACGCTTTTGCACCGTAAACGTTACGTAATTTTTACTAAGATGTAAAAATTTTCCGTGTTTGCTTGTCCAACATATGCACTATTTGCAAGTATCCTGTGTAGCGAGGCCAGCTCAGAAGAAAGTGAGGTAGGGAGGAATGAGACGATATGACTGCAGGAAAGCAAGAAAAGGCCCATGTGGCACGCGTTTCCATGTAGACAAACTATTCTAAGGGTTTTCCTTTTCATTCCATCAGTTCACCTTCATTCGCCCCGCTGAATTCTCTCAGCTAATCAGATGAATATTTTTCAAAGCTGGTTAATACTTTCAAGATTGAGAATCTAAACAGGTTTGTTTCCGATTTCTTGAAAATAGACAATTGAAAATCTAGAGTGTGTTTTCTTTAAGAGCAAATGCAGTTTCACCGGACACGGTTCCACGGTTTTAAGCCTCTTAAAACAGTTTTTAGATTGCTTTTACAAATGAAAACACAATGACACTTGTGGAAGACAATTAAACTTTCCCCGAGCACAACTTCGTTTATAGTTTTCGTTGTTAAATTAGTCAAAGGTTTCACAAACGAATGGTTACTCTCAGTGCACATTTATAATATTTAAAATGATTGCATCAGCACTTTGAACAGGAGTAATACATGAAACTATTCATATTCTGAATACATGTCAGAACAGTCGTTTATTTAGGGAAAAGTAATAATCTCACTTCTACAAGGTTATTCAGACAAAGAAAAAACGCTCATTTTTTCAGTAAAGTAATTTTCAAGAAAGAAAGACAGAAAAAATCAGAATGATTTCATTAAATTGAAAAATTATGGAGGAAAATCGACACCATTGATGACTCTTTCAGATATATTCAAGACATCAGTCAAGTGCCACAGCAATTTAGTTCTGAGTACTCCTTAAAATTTATTCAGTGTTGAACATGAAAAATTTTAGCTGCGATGAATTTATGAAAATCTCGAAAACAGATGCTATGTTAAAAAGTCGAGCCAGACGTCGAGTTAACGATAGCCGCAGAGTTTGATGAGAAACAGAAATCGATACTTGTCACCATCCTGCTTGTCCACTACTAGGTCAAAATATTCCACCATCTAGATTTGCAATTCAGATTAATTAGCATATTACTAAATTACTTTTGACAGAAACTGAAAGCAAAAAGAAGACGCACACTCATGATATCTGATGCATTAAGCAGCGTAGCATTACATGTGTGTATTAGCTCTTAGCTATTGAAACATTTCCAAGAAGCACACTTCACTGTTCTCCATCATCATAGGTAAATACTAAATTACTGAATGAAAAAACTATCACGTAGGGAGAAAAGTTTTACTGAATCGAAAATAAATGTCATAAATAATCGTTCCTTAAAACCAACGTATAACTTCTCAGCGTTTCACGTAAAAGCTGAAGGTACTTAGAATGTCATGTAATACATTATTGGTAATCTTTAAATATCGCTTACAATATTTAATATACTACTGGTAATGTTTGAATGTCGCTCACAATATTTAATATACTACTGGTAATGTTTGAATGTCGCTCACAATATTTAATGTACTACTGGTAATGTTTGAATATCGCTTACAATATTTAATATACTACTGGTAATGTTTGAATATCGCTCACAATATTTAATATACTACTGGTAATGTTTGAATATCGCTCACAATATTTAATATACTACTGGTAATGTTTGAATATCGCTCACAATATTTAATATACTACTGGTAATATTTGAATATTGCTGACAATTAATTAATGTGACACTATGCACTCTCTTGTACGGCTGAACTTGCATAATTCTATCATAAATTGATTCATGCGCATCAGAATTTTCCTTTGTCTAATGGTTTCTCCGATACTCTACAGCGATAAAACGCCTCGTTTAGTCTGGAGGTCACCAAGCGTCCAAGTCAATAAATTTATGCGAGCAGGCTTAAAGAAATCGAACATACTGTACAGTGATACAAAAATTGTAATCTTTCGATTGAGAACCTCTTACAAACACCTTTAATAAGAATTATCAGTGAGTTTTATCTCACTCTATTCAGTGTTATAGCGGACCACCGTCAGCATACTCCATGCCTTCAATTTGATCACCTCGCTAGGTCATCATTGCCGCTGTTGCTCAAGCTCTCGCTGAAGCCGCGGGCTGCGGCGTGTGCGCAAATTGTGGCAAGTCTGCACGTACGCCAGCCTCAGTCGCACTGCACACCGAGCTTCCTTCGCAACTCGGGAAGATTTCCTGATGCTGATTTCTGACCTGAGTAACCTAGTCTAATAGTGAATTTGTTCTCCCATTTTGATTTTCGGCACAAATTTCACCTATTCATGTTCCCCAACACCATGCATTTTAACAAAAAATATTACTTCACCCACTTGAATAAACGAGTGATCATTATTCTTAGGTCAGTTCTGCGCACGAGACAGGAAAAAACTTACTTACTTACCTGACCACCCAGTGACAGCAGCATAATCAGGCTACATGATCCAAAGCTGTGCCGAAGTTAATCACATGTAATTTGCACTAATTCTGGACACTGTGTGCCGTAATTGCTATTCAAAAAATACAAATTCTTTCAACTTTTAACAAAATTTTAAGGTGTGTTCTGCAGCAGTGTTAGACGCTCGCTCTCAAATTTCGATGATAGTAGAGACGGTCATAAAAAAGCTCGTAAAATGAAACTAATCAGCGTATATCATAAAGCTGTCAACAGCTTACGTTTGCAGTTGTTCAGAAGCCCTGAATCAACTTGGCTGTCGCTCGTCGAAAAACTGAAAGCGTGAGTGATCGTGTTAGCTGATGGCACAGTCCGCAGTGCAGTAATTCGGGGCACTGAACTGCACGTGAAATATCTATGGAAAGCGTCTGAAGCGAAAATTTGAGCTCATACTTTCACGTAGAAAATACAAGAGAGATGATCTAGCACGAAGTGCGATTCATACCATCGGTGTTGCTATTTCTTTTCTACTCATACTCTGGTGTCTGTGCGTGATTTGTTTGGGGAGTAACTCGATATTGAATAACATTTTTATTCTCATGTTTTGTTCTATTCTAGCACTAAAATGTACTCGTAACGCAAATGAAAGTTCGGTGAAATGAACTTCATGAGTCATGGAACATGGGAATACATCAGTCGAGGAGAACGTAACATTAAGAACTTACAGCACGGTTTTTGCGGTCAATGCAGATATTCGAGTATGAGTTTATCGTTAAAAGCAGCTGTAGTTGTATCATGTACGCGATAGTTATGTGAAACAATGAATAAAGGCGTTTCTTTTGTTACACTTTAGTAAATATTATGACTTAAATCTCATATGCTTATTTTGAGGAATGTTCCTAAATTACATGATTGCTACGAAATGCAGAGATGGTATAACGCGTAAAAGAGTTGGTGGAGGCAATTATTACAAATACAAATAACTTGCAATACAAAGTCAATTTAGTAATTTTTACGCTGACCTGTTAAAACGCTAAAATAAAAAATGTGTAAAACTGAACCTTCACGACATTCGAGGGGCAATTTTTGCTGTTGAAATTGATAAGCAGAAGTTAATTTACTTCATCATTTAAGCATAGTTTGAATGAAATTTTATCACATTATTTGCGTACTCAATATATCTGATCAAACTGCTAAACACGTTTCTGCGAAGTTATTCACCAGTGGTCACTTAGGAGATTTTCACAATGCTGCTGGCCGACCTGCAGTCATTAACTCAATTTTTATACATACTTAATGAAAGCTAAATAAAGGCACGATCCAGTTAATGTTTGCTATTTTCAAAATTGCTTGCAACAGTTGATTTTAAAGTTGAATTGATTAGTGAACGCTAGTTGAACCAATTGCAGGAAACATGTTAGTGATAGTTATACAGAAAGTGAAGCTTCGGAATATAAACTGATTGTTTTATTTATTTTTTATATCTCACTTGAATGTCATTAAAGATCTCCGCGTCTTCTGAAATAAATTTTTCTTACAGAATTTTTTTCCTGATGTGATAAAAGTTTGCTGTGTTCAACATTACTCCTTTAGCAAGGACGCCTGCATGTTTTTTTAACTTTCGATTGTTTTGCTTCTCATTTGGAAATTTTTGAAATTATTCGTTGAGTGAATTCATGCACCTCTCCCCAAAAAACACCTTAAATTCTTGTTCTTCGACGGAAAAATTGAAATGGTACAACAAAATCGAAGAACAATTCAGTAGTCGTAGTACTCAAACTCGAAGATTTTCGTAATAGAAAAGTCACATTTTTTGCCGTTCGAACTATCACTCGTATTCTCAAACGATGAAACAGAAGATGAGCTTAACATTTGGATAACAAATTACACTCATTTTCCTTTCAGTAGCTGTTATCTACGCTCAATTTTGGTTTGGCTCGCCCGTAAATGCGGGCAAAAATTTGGTTTTCACACACTTCCAAAGATACTTCAGTCAATGGCGATCAGAAATTTCTCACCTCAATGGATTCGACTACTTTTAAATTTTTTTATGATTTAGTCGTGCCTTATTTTTTTGATCACGGTGCAGCAGATATGGAGTTGTATGAAGACGTATGGAGTAGTATGGAGTTATATGAAGTCATATGGAGCCGAACGGAGCCGTATGGAGTCGTATGGAATAGTATGGAGCCTGCCACAACGAGACACAATGCAGGGCGCTGGCCACTCACGCGCAGCCGCCGAGGCCGCATACCTCACAAGGCCGCCGGAAACTGCCCCTCGCCACTGCGCTGTAGTTACCTGACTTTAGTCCTTCAAACGTATATTGATTCTGCCCGAATATGAGCTAACGAGTACCAGTTATAATCTATGAGAGTGACCAAGAAATCAGAGCTCTGTAGCATAAAATAGGCAAAAAAAGTCGAACACGAGAAGTAATTTCACGCGTATTTACGCGGTAAATTTTCCCCGAGAACGGTGGCAAGTAGACTTGATTTTCTGCTCCTCGTCGCTAAATGCTACCGTAGCGACCGTCTCAAAATAACTTCAATGAGTGCATCAAAAGTTCGTTTTTTCAACGATGCTGTCTTACGTAAATATCTATTTGGTAATACGGATCTAACTGCCGCGTCTAACATCCACCATCTGGCGACTTTTTTATATTTTTAAGTCATCGTAATTTTATTTTCCGTAGACTCATCGCACTGATGACAGATAGAACGACCGCAGCGGGGCGTTGATGTCGTCTTGGTACAAGAGGGTAATCACGGGTACAGCTGCCTGCAACATTCCAGTCCTCACCTCCCCTTATTTTAGCGTTCAAAAAGTAAGAAGAAATCACAGATTTTTCCAAAAAATTTCGTCCCCGACGGGCAGAACGAAGATGTGACGCATCAAATTCTCATTAAAACTAATGTGTGATGGATTTATACAATGAAGGGAACTCGTTGATGCCTGCAGACCCACTTGTGTGGTGCGGTGTACGTAGCTTCGCTGTGTGGTGGAACTGTTCAACGAAAGCAGCACGGCAGCGGTGTGATGTCTCCTTACTCTTGTTTCCTGTTTCGTCACACCATCAGTGATCTCTATATTTCCATGACGGCAAATAACAAACGTCGTCCCGAAGGAAGCTCGGTTCGTCAATGAACGCAATGGCCTTCGGCTTTGAAAATATGAGTAAAGCTAAAGGAACATAAATGGGGAGTTTTTTCCAGTACATCATGAAAATTGCACACTCCGCAATAATTGTACAACTTCGTTTCATCAATCACAGAACGTTGACGTCTAGCCTCCAGGTGAGAAAGATGTTATCATTTGACCGTATCTCAAGGATGAGATTAAAGCTATGTAACCTCACGGACTTCAGATGAGTCGAAATATTACTAGCAAATCTCTTCATCTCTGCCCGAGCTGTATGTCATACAATAATGATTTTTACGGTATTCTTCTAATTTTTAGCTGAAATATTAACCAACAAAAGTAATTTCACAACAATTCAGGGCCTCAACCTAACATAGTTGTCTCTTTTTCATTCGCCACTCCCTAGCACGAGTGGGCCAACGCGTAAACAAGTTAGCAGTGAACATTGGATGTGTGAAGAGCATTCTTAATATTAACATTAATGGAGAGCAATTTGATTTCTGTTAACGTGACCATCAGCAAATCAAGTTTAGTGCATTCAAAAAATTTGAAATGAATCAGAAAATAATTTTGAAAGAGTAAATAACGTCATTTGCGGATATCTCGTAGCCGTTTACACCTCTCCCATCACCATACAAATGGTAATGGGTAAAATTTTAATCATAAGCTGGTAACTGTAATCTCACGATTTCGTGAGATAGGAAAGATCAATTACTCATATTACGTTAATGGTTGGAGTAGGGATTTTTTACTATTTGTCCTATACAACACGTAGCCAACTACTATTGAGCGTTTCAAAAATTAATCTCACCAATGTCATGCATGACACAGGACATCGAACTAATTTAGTCAGCGTCAATAAAACACTATCTTGTATAAACTGTCACCGCACGAAGGCTGTAAAATTTCCAAACGATGCACATCTAAAATCTCCGATCTTCTACCGTGGTTTTCGTGTGTTTTAGGTCCTGGTGTGCAAGGTGTTCTAGGCTATGCATTCTAATTAAATCGTACTATGTAGGCTAGTTAAATTACGAGTTTTATTCATTCAGCATGTTCTCATAGCCTCTGGAGTCTTAAAACATAAAACGAACATGCCATGAGAGGCTCTAATATTAGCTGCGTCTACTGGGATAGAACAAACACAAACTGTTCTCGAAATAAAAATTACAGAAAATCCAAAGTGAATTTCTGATGCTGGAGCTTAAAGCAGAGCCAAAAGCAAAGCTGCCTTCGTTTAGCTGCGCTCTGAAATTCGATATTCACCCCAACATTACAAAGGGGGAGTTGTAGAAAATAAACTTTATGGGCACCGCCCTAATATCGCCCAGACCTGCAGGCAGCGATGGTGAAGGCAAGCAAGGGGTGAGTTCCTTCAACTTAATATCTCGAGTTATGAGCGCATTGTGAATCGCCGAGACCACAGTCAAAAAAATAAATCCAGAGGTCATGAGGAGGTTTTAAAGCTTATATTTAGAATATATTATAGCATTGCTTTCATGGCACAAGGCTCGAATGTTATCCCTGATCGAAGTATACATACACATCTTATATGTATATATAGGTATGTATATTTGTATATAAATGTCTATATATATATACTCGTATATTTCACAAAAAAAATTGGGATTTTCAAATATTCTTTATTCATTAAGTATTTATCATTATCGCAGAGACTTGAACTTAGTCTAATTTTAAAGCGTGAAGTGTCTACTCTTAACAATTAATTTTTTTAGCCATAATATCCGTTTAAAAACTGTTATGAAAAAAATAGGATTGAGGTTTTCCCCTATTGCGGGAACTGGTCTATAAAAGCGTAATCACTAGCTTTATTTATTGGAAAAGAACAGAGTATCAAAATAGGAATGAAATAAAGAACCGGCATTTTCAAAAAGAAAAAATATATATTTAATAACAACATAATTTTCCATTCCAGTCCCTATTAGTTCATTTATTCCAACCAACGGCCACCGATGCTTGCTACACAGTTTTGGCATCGGTCTCTCATGGCTCGAATCGATTTCCAAATCATTGTACGGCTATCTTTGATCTCGTTAGCATTGTGGATGATATGCTCTCGCAAATCTTGCAAATCAATTGGAGGTGTTTCATAAACATTATTTTAAAAAAACACAGAAAGGAATTGTATGGGGTCACGCCGTGACTATGTGGTGGCCATTCTACCACATGTCAAACTCCATTGGAACGTTCTCCAAAATCTTCAATTAAACGGTTCTTAACGGGAATACTTCAGTGGCATGGAGCTCCATCTTGCATCCACCATACTCCGTTAAATTGATTCCCGCAACCAGTCTGCAACTGTAGAAAAATTTGTTCCTTGAGCATGTCTAAGGAAGCTTGGCCATTCAAATATTGTTCATAGAAAATTGACCCGAAAACTTGACCAGTTTCTGTAGGTCCAATCCAAATTGAAATATTTTGTCTCGAGAGTTAGGTTTTCCGAAAAAATTTATCTGTGTTTGTAAGTGAGAAATGCCCTTTGATTTTTGAAGTTAACTGCTCCATTTGTATAAAAAGTCGCTTCATCAGAAGCAACGAGGTCTTCAACAAATCTCTCACTTCTGTCAGTAAACCACCTACAGAACATATTTTTTCATCTCAAATCATTTTCAGTCAATGCATGACGAATTTTTGTTTGCAAGGAAATAACTTGAATCCCGTTTTATAATTCTGTACGCCTTGGCCTGAGAGAGATTAATTCCGTTTCACCGACAAGAAAATATCCATTCTTTTCAATTAGACAAGGTACCCTTTGAATATTTTCTGGTATTCTTTTCGTGAAGCGTCTTCCAGAATGCCCCTTGTTTCTGTTAAGCACGGTTAAGTTCTCCAAATTTAGCAGCTGTCTTTCTCACAGTAGTCTCGCTTGAAAATCTCCCATCAAATTTAGAGTGAAGTTGTTCAACAGTAGGTCTGACATTTTATACTCTAACATAAATTGTGATGATGAAGATTCGTTGTTCCCATGGTAATTGCACGGTTGAACTCAGGGCAAAATTAAATTTTAAGAAGTATGTACAGTGTATAAATATATACATATTTATACTGTCTTCATTTGAGTCTTACGTAAATGCAATTAGGTTAGACGAGCTTTTCACCATGTGTGACAGGAGTTCTCAATGTTTCCGTCACTGCTATACCGGTGTAATATCAAGCATAGTTAATTTTCTATCTTTTCCTAATTTGATTTATAAACACTCATTGTTTTATGATCTCTTTGGTTTTAAAATTATTCTTCACATTTGTTCCTATTTTCTCAGACATAAGAAAAATCCTTGCTAACGACTGTCTTTTTAATAGCGCTAGTTTTCCTTTTCTGAATGTGTGTTCTAATTTCTGAAACTGTTTTTATTTTTGACTGGTTATAAAACCTCGATATTATTCGTCGTCAATTACATACTACTCACCTGACGTTTTCTTGTTCAGATGAATATCTATATGCACATTTTTTACAGCTGTAGTTTGCAAAGCTTGTTACGTTAATCACTGGGATTACATCGCATGTCAATGAGCATAACCCCATTTGCCAGCCCATCTTGGTAGCGACGGCGCAAAGCAGAAGCAATATACTGCGCAGCTCTGTAGCAATATACAGAGCAGCTCTGTAGCAATATACAGAGCAGCTCTGTAGCAATATACAGCGCAACTATGTAGCAATATACAGCGCAGCTCTGTAGCAATATACAGCGCAGCTCTGTAGCAATATACAGAGCAGCTCTGTAGCAATATACAGAGCAGCTCTGTAGCAATATACAGCGCAGCTCTGTAGCAATATACAGTGCAGCTCTGTA
>JACJUY010001407.1:87458-99103 GCA_014220935.1 Platorchestia sp. MABIK | reverse complement strand
GTCAATTAATGAAAAATGAAGAAAAGTTTGGATGACGGAGTGAGACTCACACCTCCTGGATTGCCCCAAGGGCTCGCTGAGAAATTCCCCCCGTTTTTGAGTGAGCGAATAGCCACATCGGCACAGTCAGCACGGCTTACGCCCGCTCTCAGCCCTGATTCTTCATATTCCGCCTGATATGAATTCGCACGAGGTCGATATCGAGCCGAAGGAGGCAGTACAGATCCGTAAAAGGCGGTAGTAGCTGTATTGTGCCAATGGAATTGAAAAATAATTTGGACATTTAGAGCAGCCTGAAAAAATAAAAACAGCGTATTAAAACGGCAGATTTTCCGGATAAAAAATGATGTGTCATACACATATATAACAAGCCTCGTCAAAACACGGCTAATGTTCGGCAATCATCACACAAAAACCGCTCAAAATAGCGGTGTTATCGATGGTAATCCTCAGAATCAAGCCGATCTAAAACAATTTTCTTATTTCATACCCCCTGACTGCTGTTAATAGATAACGAACTATTTACGCAGATTTTTGTTTTTACTGTCTTTTTTGTTTCCTCTTAATGTTTTAGTGAGTTTAGTGTTTTAAGTTCTGATCGTTTTTTGAGATTTTTAAAACTATCTTGAAATGATTGCGTGAAAAGATAGTTCCGAGTATCTACCATTTCGACCATTTAGTTTCGAATACATAATTATTTCCTTCCGCCCAGTATACTTTTTAACATAATTCCCTGGTATGGCAGAAGTCAAAGTTCATATGTCAATGTATATTTTTGGAGACTGTCAACAAATTTTTGCCCCAATGTGACACTATCTTCGTATTTTTCACTATTGCATTCATTTAAAATCATTATCACACTTGAAACAATTTCACTATTGGAATACATTATTATGATTTCTTCTCACTCTTTAGTACAAACAATGGCAAGGGTTATTACGAAATAAATGTACTTTTAAAAACTAATGACCTTTGTGTTAAGACATTTTAAAAATGGTACCAGTGCATTCTAAGGATCAACTTGATTGGAAATAAACTGCTTTATTCTTACTTATGTCGTGCAATGTATATGTTAGCTTGGTGTGGCAGTTTCTTGTTTCTGACGCTCGGGAGTATATTATTATTATTATTATTATTTAGATGGTCAATGTCTTGAAAATATTTTGGTTCTCATTATGCAACAGTTCTTTTCTTTCCCCTAACTCAGGTGAACTCTTTTCTTCCAGCATTATTTATGAAAGAAAATCTTAAATTTGGAGTGAAGTAAATATTTTCTCAGAGCTAGTTAACTCGGTATACTAGTGGATACTTAAGCACAAAAGGATAATTCCATACGTCGACCTTTTAATCTTAGACGCAAAATTATTTACACCCACCCTTTTTACTTTCATCGTTGCTGGTTGAAATCGCAAAAACCTGAGCTCATATTTCAATGTAAGCAAGCTTTAACATGAGCGTTTTTTTATCAATGCGTCACTGACAATATATTTTCAGTTTTTGTTACTTGTGTTTACATAAGTTTTTAACTTAGAATAACTTAACAATGGGAATACATATCCCCGCTTTCTCTGAATCATTTGTTCGGCAATTGACATGGGTATTACGGTATACATGTACCGGGTGGTTGCTATAAATGAATACCTTTTAAAATTGCTATAACCTTTTTAACATATAAGATAGGGTAATAAAACTGATGTTATTGGAAAAAAGAAAAGTTGATTTTTCATTTTTATTTTCTTTGCGCTAATTTCCGAATCGAATTCATGTCTTCATCTTGGATTAGAGTTCTCAGTCTTTCAACATTTTCCGCTGTGCTCTCAGAAACTTTTAATCCAGATCATCCCTTATTAACGTTTCTCACAATAAACTGAGATTCCTACTTTTGGAAGTCTTCTGAATCGTTATTTTGTTAGATTTTAATCGGTATTCAAAGAATAATTTTCTCTGAGTCTCGACGATAGATCCAATTTCCGTCATTTCTTCGATGATGAACCTAATTGAGTTGTTGAAGAGTCAGTTGTGCCATGTTTGCTGATTACAATAATCTTCTCTTCTGCACCCTCTGTTTTCATGATTATTTGGGGGTATACCAGATACGTAAGAAAACATTGAATTCTGTCCTTTTGCATGTTCTATGTTATAGTCTCTTATTTAATCAATTTCAAAGTTATTGGAACTCCAAAAGGAATACATTTTTGGCAACCACCCTGTATGTTAACCAGCGAAAGATCTTTATCTTAAGAGATTTTAAAAACCAATGTTGTTTTCCTATCATCATCAATGGAAATGGACTTTTTCCCTTTCTTTCTGTTGCAACATTACCAGAACGGGTTTTTTTTCAAGGGACTTTTCTGTTTTTAGCTGATGATGTGCTAATATATACACAAGATATCCAATTTGTACAAATAATTCTTTTCTGCAAACTTTACCCTCACTCGTTTTTCCACATTTTCGCCCATGATTAGAGGACATAAAGAAAGAGAAAGAGGTGGTATAGCCTTACTCAGTAAACATTTTTCAGGCGTTAACTTTGGCATTAACTTCCACGCACTAACTTTGAGCTAAGCATTTTACAGGGATTAACTTCAGAATAGTACTGATAAAGCAGCACAACATACGTTCAATCAATTAAGTTGTGCACTAGGTGCATCAGCGTACGTGAGAATGACTTCCCGTACTTTAAGTAAGTTTCAGGTTGGCAGGGCATCGTGTAACGAGCTACCGCACCAATAATCTGTTAACCAGTGCGAAGCATTCAGCAGTTAGAGACCACGCGGAGAAGTGTTGTAGCCCTGTCAACATCAGTAGCTTTAAATTTATAGGTAAAAAAAAATTTGCTTCAGATTAGCAATCTTTTAAATCACTATTTATATTCAAATTTAAACCAAACTCATCTTCTCCATTGCACAAAATTGTTAAGATGATTTAGCTAGGCGTACTGAGCGTAAAATACATGAAAATTGGTAGACGTACTACTATTTCTACATACCACTAAAGCTCATGCGGCATGTCCTCATCACCCACAAATATGGACCATCTGAACTGCGTACCAAGCATGTCAGCGCTATTAGTCCGCTCACTTGAAATTAAGCTCCTGTTTGTCCAGTGAAGCGAATAATTACTACATCGTGGGGACGTATCGAGCAGGCCTTCACANAAAAAGACTGCATGATCTGTTTCTAGCTACCTTTGTGAACCTCAACAAAAACTACCTGGTGCAAACATATTCAAAGTTTACGGTTGTGTCGCTCTTTGCATGAAGTTAGTGTTGCGTTGAATGTTAAAAACAATTTCCATATTGGTGATGCCAGTATAAAACGTGGAGAGCTACGGGTGCGTTCGGTGCTGGGTCAACACAGTTGCTTGCAAGCTGTCATTTGAGAGAGAAAAAAGCCATTGATGCTAGAACTGGAAAACTCTCGGAATTGGTGTAAACTCAATGATTTCGTAGTTTGGTCCAATTAAAAATTGGCAAAACAGTCCTAAAATGATTGCAAAAGTTTAAAACTTGTGGCTTTTTTGCAAATGCTCACTTCTGCAAAACCATTCTCCTATGGTGAAACTTGTGAAATCTAGAAGCTGACAGCCATTGGTTCACGCAGATGGAAAAACTTTTAAAAATGAGCCTCATGCACGAAGGTGAGCAGCCCAGTGATTGACACTGTGCGGCTGAAAGTAGCCAATAGTCTGGGAAATATCGAGATCAAAGAAATCAAGAGTTCCACTTATGTTTGTACCTCATGAGCTAATCTTGTTTCAGAACTGATATAAATACAATAAATATTAGGAAGACAACAAGGCTGGAGTTCATCAGCCACCCCAGCACTGACAATTCAACTTCTCATGCTTGCAATAAATTACTTTTGTCATGAAGGCTAGAATGTGCCGAAAATAGCTGTAAGCGGCTGCAGGTGTATTTATGACAACACAAGTGCTCATCAATCTCACTGTTTCTGTTAGTCAAGATAATTTAATGCTGCGAACTCAAAGTATTAGTGAGTACGAAATGAAGTAATTTATTTCAAACAGTGGTAATAGGCCAGTCAATAAATTTTGTTTGACAGTTGCTTGCTCGGTAAAACCTTGAATTTTGAGCTTCAGTTTCACTAATAAGGGCATTCTATTCGAACAGCTCTGTTATTCTGGAAATGAAATGACCTGCTTTAAGATTTTTATCAGATACTGATCACCACAAGCAAGAAATTTTGAGAGACTCTTTCGTCTCTGAACAGCAACCAAAAAACTGTGAGCACTATAATTACCAAAACTCCAAATGCACACAAATGCAACTTCCTGGAAATTTTCAACGTTTTATTACCAACTGGTAAAAATCAGTAGCAGCGAGGGCTTATCAAAGCGTGACTTCAGGACATTGTTTTTTGCAGTTTATCTCGCACGTGGAAAAAGTTTGTTTTTCAGAGTACATGACTTTAGAATGCTCACGACTAAACTGTGCTTAGAATGTTGAAGAATGTGCTTGTTTGAATTTTTTAATTTGGTTTGAAGTTCAGAAAAGGGAAAGTTGCGAGTGGGAAGTTTTTTGTTAAAGTTATATTTTAGACCAGTTGATGAATTCCACAAAGGAATTTTTATTTCACAAATTTTTTTGTGGAATAAAAATGAATTTGCTGAAAATAAGCAGAGCAATTGTGATGAGCCTAAAATTCGAGAATTTATGTGAGCTGAACCACAGTTAATGTAGGAAAAAATGGTTACGTTTGATCTGATACGTTTTAATGACTGATTCTAAACAGAATTGCACACTGGCACTCAGAATTTGGAATATTTAAATATAACTATACAAGTGAAACTCAGCATGTGAAATCGAGCAATGCCTGTAAGGTGCTGAGTGGGATCATAGTGTTTCTATATTACCAAACACACCAATCTTATTTCCACTCACAGTGACATTCAGCCCTGTTATTTCAAAGGATGAAGAACAAAGTTTTGAGCATTACAATCGTGTGTTGTTATCAATAAAGTGACGGAGGAAGTGTACAAACAAATTTCAACATCGCAATAGATACAAAACTTAGCTCGTTTCACACCCTCAGATATGCGGGCACGCAACAGTTCAAGAGATTTAGAGATGTCACATTAACATTTCACCCTCATTTTCTTATGAAATTATGAGGTAACAAACGAAAATTATCACTTTGTGGCCCATAAAGAACTAAATGCTTTCAGGAAGGATTAAACCAAACTCCAAAAGATGCCACATCGTGACTTGGGAAAATTTATCACTAATGAAGCACTTGTTCATGCAGTTATGAGAGTCGCACCTTGCGTGTTTCCTTCGTGGAGTTCGAGCGCATCTGTAAAATAAAAATTTGTTTACGAATATTTTTCTATTCTAGTGACGCTGACTCCAAGGGAAAGAACGAAGTCAAGGATTATCCAAATACTGCCACCTACGCTGTCAGGGACCGACAAGGCGCAATGAATAACTTTGAGAAATTAACACAACGTGCTAACAAGTTGTTTGACTGACGTGTAGTCAAAAGGAAGTTTAAATACAGGTCTATCAACAAGTTTCTCTGATAAATAACCCATCGATGACGTCGCTCATTATTAAAAGGAATTTCTATTTTCAATTTCAAGGTTCCATTTGTGTTACAGCAGCACTTCGACATCAATCCGTTCGTTATTCACTCGATCAGACTGTCTAATTCTACCGCCTGGACTGTAAACAATGCTGCCACGACGCACCTCGTTTTGCCTTCCCAATTTCAGTGAACTCAACTCGTCGAGCGGAGCTTGAAATTCCGGGAGCTTGAGAGCCACCTTCCAGACCAAGATCGGATCGTCAACAAGGTCTTTTTAGTTGTACATGCAAACATGGTTCTATTTAAATTTGATTTACAATCAGTTGAGCCACACCTCTGCAAAATGATCAGTTGTTAAGGGTCGTTTTCGCAGGATTCGTCCCTGGCCTAACATTTGACTGGCATTTTATTTGCTAACATGCTGCTCGTGTGAATGAAAGCTCCTCCCCACCCTCATCAATAACTTCATACCTTGCGTGCCAGCGTGTAGCTTCTTACAATACAGAAGGGAGTAGAACATCGGTGCCGATCTCTATCTGCATTCAGTTATGTTCCCCTTACGTGCTATGGTAAATACGAGGTTCATGGTACACGCGGTAAATCAGCGTAGCAAATGCAAAGTCTGAAGAACGGTTGGTAAATCAGAGCAGCCATTGAGGAGCCTGACTCTGCGCATTCGGAGGACGAGAATGCCGCTTCGTTACGTTTGCGGGAATATGCAGACAGCGGCTGCTGGTCAGAGTTGCAGATAAGATCCGTGGCTTGTCTATTGTGATCCGAGTCAGGGCCTTGAAAGTTCGAATACCTCCTAAACCGAGTCTTAAGCAGTTTTAGCCCGTACTACCCTGTTTTCAACAACTCTTTTTTGAGCGTAAATTGCTTTCTCTTTCGCATTGCCGTTTTCTAAGAGTAAAACAGAACGCAAAATTATAATTCTCCTAAAAGGTACTGGAGCAATACGTTCACACCTCGCTCTTGTTATATCTGCGAACCCGGGCGAAATGGGGTATAGTTTGCTACTTAAAGAAGTGCGCTCTCCACAATACCGTTACAATTCATAAGATACTCTATTATTAATCCTTCCAGATCAATTCAATGCTACTTTATAACAGTTTCAATTGGCTTCGGCAATTAAAAATATGTAATTTATTTAGCAAATAGACGAAGAAGGCAAAAGAAGTAAAGATTTTTTTAAATATCATTTGTAATTTTTAGTTACCTTCTACTCAGAGCCAACCATGCTTTTCGAAATAAAAGGCTCTTGTTCCCATTTTAAATTTCTGAAATTATTCGCTGCAGAAAAATGCCTAAGCATTATTTCTTTCGCGAATATTTTCCACATGTTTGCATGAGGTAGCCCATGTGCTTGAGAAGCGGTGGCTGAAAACTTACATAATTACATTATGAAATTGTTCTTCCTTGCCAATAACACCACTTATCAAGAAGTCTGTGATCGATTGTTTGCTTATCAAGAAACTATTTTATTTGCGTTAATGAGCGATGTTAAGTCAAAAAGCCTTGTGATATTTGTTGCAAATTTAATCACATTATGCACAATCCACGTTAATACTTCTTATGTAATGTTTCACGTATGGTTTTCGAAAGTTTTAGAATACCTTCGAGTTACGCTGATCTCACTAGGAATCCAAGCAGTATTTCTGTCTTTCAAATTCAATTGCGTCAATGTAAAGAAAATCCCTCGTTGCATCTCTCAAGTTAACAACACGCCAAAAGCTTGTTTGGGATTCTGAAGCATGATAAAGCATGACAGTTCGCTCTGTGCATCATAAATTTAACTCGAGTCACTCCTCACTCTTTGCGGAAGCTTCTGTCAGGCCATTCCTGTTACCTCCCAGACTTTAAGGCATGAGCAATGACAGTTCACGCAACCAACATTCACTCCATTAAGCTATGAGTTTTTACATACAGCAGTATACCGACAGATATGGTTTCACGCATTCTGGAGTTGTTGCTCATTTATTGTAACAAAGATATTTTCTTTAATTATTGCCTGAGAGAGAGTTCTCACTTCATTAAAACGAAAAATAAACAAAATGTGGATACATTCGCCAATCTTATCAAACTTCAACAAACCATGCCATCTTGATGTTTCAATGGTGGGTCGTTAGCCTCTAACCTGAAAACTATCAAATCTTTTTGGAGATGTATTCTTGGGGATGAAGATGTATTCGATGAAGGATGATGATGATGATGATGAAGGATATTTTGGAGATGTATTCGATGTATTCTTGGGAAGAATATTGAGAATTATTGTCGCCCGGGTTTGAGCTCGACAAACGACGTAGAAGCAGTCAATATGATCATCGTCATCGTATAACACCAAAAATTATTCTGGAGATTGACCTTGTGAAATAGTATCGCAGTTTCGAGGTCAAAAGCCATGATAAAAAGAGGAACTATAACACATACCCCAAAGTATAATACAAACATTTTTTCACTGAGTTATCGAATAGGATTTCGATGCGGAAAGCTTCCAGAGACTAATGCTATAACTGTGCCCGCTCAAAATCTTTGCATTGCAAAAAAGTTAAACTTTATCTCAAGAGCCTCTGAAGCCTGCGCGTGTAATAAATACCGTGTTCTAATAACTGTTATTCTGAGAGCGAGCTTTAAGATAAATTGCACGAATATCCTTTTAATATTTAGCATCGTGCGTTGATAAACTGAACAAAAACAGCGCTTGCTAAGGAGTAATAAATTGATCTGAAAAGAGATTTCCTTAATGATTGTGTTCAAAATTACTTCGAGTCAAATAGGAGCGCACCCTGGCTATTGCAAATTATTGAACGTAAGAAGGAAAGTGAAAACTGTATTTTATGAGAAAACATTGGGCTTACAGCGAGCGTTCGCTCTGCCATTATTCCTGCAATAATCTCGTGTTAAGTTCCCTAGCGAACACTTATCTTTCTCTGCAGTCGGTAGCCATCAAATCTCATAAACGTAGACAGAAGTATCCAATTTTACGCTCGGCTGATCATAAGATGTAATTATAGTTTCATGCCCACGCTTCTCATTCGAAAGGAAATATTTTTGAATTAATATCAGCTGGACGGAGATAACTTTTGTCTACAATGTTCCTGAAAGAAGTGAAAGCTAATCCTAAGTGCCCATATTTTTGATTGAGACTGTTCAAGAAATAAAGAGGAGAAGTGATTTTTTACATGGGAAATGGACACTCGTGAGAGCATGGCTCCGAATCAGAGTTCCTTGACTGGGCATGCACCTCACGATCACTCGAAAGGAATCATGGGAATTATTTTAAAAAATCTAATTCCGAAGGTCGAGTCTGAGCGAGAAAGACTCCCTGTTTGCCTTGCCTTGATTAAGTTGAATCAGCTAGTAAAGCTCTGTGAGCACGAAGCTCGTAATGCTTTTAATGAGCTCAAAAATATTCCCGTATAAAATTATCTAATCCAAGGGTCATAGCTTCAGAAAATTTCTATGTTAATTTGGAAGCCCATAACCCATGTCCCAGCCAGGCCCTTCAATGACATATAATTGGCGAGCTGCAATACGACCGATGTTTGCCACATAAAAATACATGAGCGAGGCAAGTTTGATCTCTCGAAGTGTCTCACTCCCACGGTCGCCTCCAGCTTCAACTTTCTGGTGCACGCTTCTTCACTTGATGTATCAGTCCATAATATTTTTCATTTCATTCAGTGTTGATAAAAATATCTTTAAAGCCAATGTCACAGGTAAAATAAAATTTTGAATAAATAGTTATAATTCACGGGTGCTTAAAAAGCTGTCGTAGACCCAGAATAGGAATGCTAAACATTTGCTTCACGGTAAAAGAGAAGATTTTGATTTATATTAACCTACATATGACTAACGCACTCTCGCGCTGTTTAAAACCTAAATTTTCATGAAGATGTTTGAAAAAGATTGCGTCCTCAACCTTACTAACTGCTTGCATTATGTAAAAAATAGCAAAGCATAAAAGTTGAAAACGTATGAAAGTATGAAGTATAAAACCAGGTTTATGAACCGAGGTGCTAATTTCTGCCTCACACATGGTGCCTGCATCAAATCTCCATCGAACCAAATACTGCGACACTCGAACACTCGATCCCTCACAAATTGAATGAGAGCCAGAATTTCAAACAGCTCTTGTGACCACAGTTTAATCCGACTAGGAGTGTTGATGCTCTAGTGTTCCAAGCTTTGGGAGATGTTGGCTGGCAGTACTGACGTCAAAACCTGACAAATTTTCTACTTCATATAAAATCTGGCTAGTGAGAGCAGCCGCAATGTCAGGAGTGTCAGCGTGGCGCTTGAGAGCAGTCCTGACGTCAGGAGCGTCAGCGTGGCTAGTGAGAGCAGTCTTGACGTCAGGAGCAGTCTTGACGTCAGGAGCGTCAGCAAACATTGCGTGTGTAGTTCTGATGTCAGGAGTGTCGGCGTATGTAGCGCGTTCGGTGCTGACGTCAGGCATGACAACAAGCTATATTCAAAATTGTTACTTATGCCGTGAACTTCAAGTCGCAGGGGTACTCATCGTCGTCACTTTTTTTGTTCGTTTGTTTCTGTTATCAATTCAATATACAGGATACTTAGTAAGCATTGGCCGCGCTGTATTTGATTTTTTCAGAGCAAGTTCCTGTTTTTAACTTGAGCGACTTCTTCTGGGAAAATCTTTAATGATCATTTTCACTACTTATTTTGACTGTACAATAAAGCCAATAAGCTTATTTTGAGTTCATTTCATTCATACTGGGAGACGCACATTATAAAAATGTGCGTCCCATACATTCCTGAGAAAATGTAACGTGGGTTCGCACTTTGCATGCATAGAAAAGAAGGTAAAATCATGGCCCAGAGTTGGTTGCGTTGCAAAACCAGCGCTCGCTCTCTCTCTGGTGAGGTCCAGTCAAGATACAGAGCAAAGCCTGACACATGGCGAGCTTGCATTAAAAGCCACTTCGCCATTGAATCTTATTTGTAATAATCCGTCAATAAGCCGATCAAAGCCAGTTTATTTCAATGATCACTTTTTGATAATAGTTACACAAAAAATGATATGTCCTTTACCGCTTGCATGATGTTTTTTGTTGTGTATTAAACCTGTATAAGCAAATGTAGTTTTAACTTACCCTGGAAAGCTGGCACAATGTCTGCTATTGGGTACGTTGCTCTTTACTCTCCAGGGTGAATACCGTTCACATGATTGTTGTGGTGCTGCTACATTATTAAAATATAACGATTCACCTGGATACTTTATTAGAATCAGATTATGTTCATAAGTATAAAATAGAGTTAAGTACCCTCAAATTAATGGAGTCAACATTTACATACCTTGACGCGATTCGTTGTTAACAAATGCATCCATGCAAAAATTTGTCATCCTCTAGACTGTATTCAGAGAGGACACGAAATTTTACACTCCAATGTGCAACTCGTCTCAAACGTAAAGTCCGATCATAAATGGAAGTGAGGAATCTAAAAACGAGGAAAAATCCAAGGAACTGAATCATATTTACTAGGAATTTTCCTCGTTTTTAAATTCCTCATCAAGTTGCGATTAAAGCAAACAAGTGACCCGTTCAGAAAAATAGAAGTGCTTTCATTTCGTTTGATATTAAAATAAGGCATTACTGCGCGGTTGCGTGCTTTTCCTCCTCGTCAGATTCATTTTGAAACAAATTTTAATTCGTAAAACTTACTATGTGCACATTTTAAGTTTAAAAATTACCGCTGTAAAACTTACTGTGTGCACATAGGGAGACAATTGAAGAGATACAAAATTGGAGATCCCTTCAAAACAAAATTTTGATCATGAGTCTGTGATACGGACTGACACATGGAGAACACGAAATATATTGAGTACTAAGTGGACACTTGAATAAATAAAGAAATACATGATCATGTTGTGTATGTAACCAGATTTGATTCCTGAGTATCGATGACAAAAACTAGTGAAACATTTGGCTACTGGTAAGTTACACGAAGTGAAGTGATCTCTGGTCCCTACGCTCTCAAGGCTTTTTATAACTGAATAAAAAGAAAATTCAAGTTTTAACATATAAATGCAGAGTCAAATAGAAAACGTGTGAGTAAAAACACCATCAAAACGCA